>KN880516.1:0-92993 GCA_000934385.1 Cylindrobasidium torrendii FP15055 ss-10 | reverse complement strand
CATATTTCAGACCGTATGGTGTAGTGGATACTCATACCTCTTGAGAGAAGCCGTAGCCTGACACAGCGCCCCATGCAGGAGAACGCAAGACGTTGCGAGTTCATCTCCAAAGCTGGCACCCCCCTAGGTTGCAGGGACTCGAGGAAAAACTTCATGAATATGGACTCAGATGCTCAGGGCAGGGCATCTGGATTTTTGTTTCTTGGCGTGCATACAGGAAGATCTGAATCGTCCTTCAAATGAGGGAAAGAACAGAACGCGGTTGTCTATGTGGATAAAAAAGCTGCAAAATAAGCCCGACATGGTGCTGAGACGACAAGAACGAACTTGCGACAAACTTAAGACCTCAAAGCTGCTTAAATTGGCTGATCCGGTTGTCCTCACGGATCACGGAATGACGGTTACTGACTCCGGTACACCCAATGCCTCCGATACTTACATGAAAAGCTTTACACTTGGTCATTCACTAAGTCTACAAATACAGTTGTTGATTGATTGTCCATTTATCTCTTCGCTCAAACAAGAATCTTGCCCGTTGGTTGCCCAATCCTGCCTCCAGCGCCGTAGCCGCCCGCTCTGGGCATATCCGGCTCGCGCGTCGGCCTCTGCAGTGCCTCCTTCTCCTTCTTGGTGTTCCCATGCGAAGGATGCGTCTTCTTCTCCTTCTTCGGCAAGTCTTCGTGCTTATCATGGCCGTGGCCGTGTCCGTGGATGCTGTCTCCCATCATATCGGCTTGCTCCTGCCCCATTGCTCCTTGGACGACTGCAGGCGGATACGTGGGACGGGGATAGTCAACGACACTGTCGTCTACAGCGCGCGGCGCAGCGGCCGGAAGGATAGGCGCATGAGCTGGTTTGTGTCGCGCCGACAGGGAGAGACGGCGGCCCCCGACTTTCACTGAGCTCAACGTTGGTCTCGACTGGAAGTAGAGCAAGGTAAGAGGACGTACTTGCTGGGGAGTGTTGCTGTGCCATACTAGAGTAGGTTGTCTGGTGGATGATTGGATGGTGATGGTGATGGTGGTGCTTTGCCAGCGCAGAGAACGACGTCTTATATATGCGGTCTCAGAGCCGGTCACGCGCAGACAGAAGGACGTAAAGCAGTGGATCCAGAGCCCCCGAGACCAGACCTGATTCGCTGAGCCTGACTGGAGTTTGCGGCGCGACTGGGTCATTCGAAAGTCGACATCGAGAGGCATTGCCATGAGAGTGAAAATCAGAACGGTCCGCACGCGTACCCGCGCTTCATGGATGATCGCCATCACGACGCGTCTTGCTTACCGACTTCCATCCTCTGGCTCACTCTTCCTTTCCTCTGGGCCATCCATTCATCTGCCATGATATCTGTATCTCAACACACAACAACAACCTCGGACAACACGTCTGTCAATGCAGATAAACGCCCTCGTCGACTCGCACATGATCTGGGTAGGGTCCGCCAATGGCACCACAGAGGATTCGAATTCGGTAGAGAACGGGAGCCTATGTAGGGACTGGGTGTACGCTATGCCACAGCCCAATGTGCGTCTCCTAAATCATCTATCTCCTTGTCCTTTCTTCTTTTCGCCTATTCATATGCATATTGCCCTACTGGCTACACAACCTGATATCCCTCCATCTCCTCATATACATGCTTCATGGTTTGCCTGCTTACGCCTCTGCAGAAACAACCCATGGGAACGACACTTTTCCGCACGAGCGCATCTGACACTGCATTGAGTATGGCTCAGCGGATAGGTGAGCCTACTTTCCTTCCAGCATCCCTGTACACCTCCTCGATCCTCGTTTTCAATTACTGTAAGCTTGGTCGAACGTCTGCCTTGTCTTTGGCAACGTACAATCAATCCCCATCCTTTTGTCTTGCTCCACGCTCATACTCCCAACTCAGCCCGCAAGACTGACAAGGCAATATTCCTCTCTGCGGATGTATCACCACAGCACGCGCTCGTGGCCGAGAAATTGGTAGTCAATACCTTAAGAGCATTGTAGCGAACGTGTAGTCGGATGGTCGTTGTGGGTATATGCGTTCGAGGAGGGCACGAATGGATACATCAAGAATACATGCACTGAGATTAGCGGACCCTTCTGCTACTCTCAGTTGGGACAAAGCGCCCACCCACGTAGTCTGTGTAATCGATTGGCCCAGACATAAACAACTGAGGAACGAGATAATGACGATGTAATGCACAGTAGTGCTAGGAAGCTAGTTTGAAAGAAAGTTATGTACGTATGGCTAGTCCGTTCTTGATCATGAGGATCTAAGAAAGTTGGTCAGTATGAGCTCGCGTAAACCGTAGATAGGAGCGAACCCTGAGTTCACCTTCACTCCACTTGAGAGCGGGAACGTTTGGCGACGAAGAGAGGAGTTGGGCGTGTGACGGGCAATGTGAACGTCGTCGCTTTAGGCAGTGCATTAGACGTCGCCTTTGGGCGTCCTACAGCGGGATTGCGAGCGCTCCCCGTTTGCTGGAGGGGCCGTCCGCCAGAAATCGTTTCTAAATGGCCTTCCGAATGGGTTTGTACAATGCGACGCTTGGGTTTCTTCTGCACCTCATCGGAATCCGATGAGCGCTTCTTCGGACGAACTTGAAGGGGTGCTAGCGATGTGAGATGAGAGAGCCTGGAGAGGGTGCACAAAGAGCGTACCGTTGGGGGAACCTTCCCTATTCTCCTTGCCCTTTACAGAAGAGGCAGATGCGCGCTGGGTCGAAATGGGCAGCTGCCGCGACGTGTCCGACGTCTCGGCGATGACTGAGAGAATGTGAGGGAAGAAACGCCAGGAAAACATGCGCACGTACCGTTTGTTGGCTCGGACGCTGCGGCGCCGGAGCGCTCGACGAGGTCTTCCAGGGTGGTGGCGTAGAGCTTCGGAAACTCACGCATACCGTACCCAGAGACTTTGTTGCTGGACCCATAAGAAGATACAGTAAGTTCTGGAGGATAGTCGCAGTCGGGAACCTTGCGGTATTGCCTGTGCGCGTGGATGGCGAATTCCATGGTTTGGAGGAGCTTGATGTCGTACTTGTCACCGCTCGCCGCCTTCTCGTACAGCTGGCCGATTCGCGCGTAGAGGGCTGAGATACCTCGATTATAGCGGGAAGTTTCCTTGGGAGTGATGCCGTCGAGGCCGGCGAGAGCCAGCCTGTGGTCCGTCCTGATGGGGTGAAACTCAACGGCCCCGCCTTTCTGTTTGACATCCATGATCCCGCAAGCGACCCAGCACAGGCTTATCGTCGATTCGGCATCGAAATAGGTAGCGAGAGCCTGGATATCGCAGTTCCCTCCGGCGATAGGGCGTAAGGCTGTAGGCGAGTCAGGTTGGAGAATGAAAGACATCGCGCTGAGAGGCTTACCGTCCTCTGCATGCAGAAGATCTTCGTCGCAGTAGACAATCACATTGCTGCCAGGATTAACGATAGCATTGTCGAGCGCGTCGCTCAATTGCTACACAGACCAGAACTACTAAGCCAAAGTCACGGCGAGATGGTGAAACCAAACGTACTAATAAGGCTTGTTCAGAGCGAGCGTTCTTGATATCGCTCTGACAAGTGCCTTTGATCAGCGCATCGCGTAGCGTCGCAGTTGGACTATAATCATGCTGCGTGAGTGTAGTTGAACATGGATTCCGAATGACCGTGCGCGAGGCGATGTTGTCGCACCCGTCGATCGGGATAGCGTAGATGTAGCACAGCCTGTCTAAGGCAATGTTGGCGGTAGGTATAACAGACATGACTGCATTGAATAATTCGAAGCGACAGGCTTTTAAACCTGATCTGATTTGGATCTGATGATCGCCAAGACCGCCGGCCGAATGTCGGCACGCCACACAAGGAGCAATGGATATCTTGTACGCTGGCCACACGCAGACACGATATGCGCAAATCTCAGGTATTTTCGGAGAGGCATAAAAAGATGGAAAACTCACCTCTCGGAAAAGCATGCCAAATAAGGTGGCCAGCAAAGACGAGCAGCCCCAGAGGAAACAAGTCAAAAATACAAAGGAGAAACAAGATACGGGACAGGAAGCTCTGGAGTCTGTAAGAAACAGAATGATGACTTCGCGCGCAACTTGACCGGACTTCTTAGCTTCTTAGCTGCTGGTGGTACTTACAAGAAACCAGCAAAAAACCATCAAAAGCCGCAGATGATCGCGCCTGCAGGCCGCGATCAGTGGCACAACCTCCGTGTCTCCTTAACCGTCCTTCATAGCCCCTTCTGTTCCAATAAGACAGATAGAAGCCGAATTCGATTTTGTATATCTCAGCTCATATGGTGTAGTGGCTTCCTTTCAATGATAACTCGTACATCCGTCCACCAGAGGAGATCGTAAGACGTTGCGAGTTCATCTCCTGCTGCCCACCGGTTGACGAGGGACATGGGGGGCCAGTACCCAAATTTGGGCTCAGTTGCCTCGGGGGTCATGGCCCGGGGCCGCTGGTAGTATTTTGAGCGAGGGCGCAACATATTGGCAATGTGGAGACTTTCTAGTAGATTGCAGTCACAATATCTTGACGCTCACGCGGAGTGAGAATTTTCGAAGTACAGTCGGAAAATGAATTGAGAACCTCTTTTGACTTCAATAGGGCACAAAAGACTTGTGTTCAATGAATGTGCGCTGTGAAAACTACTACCAGCGGCCCCGGGCCATGACCCCCGAAGCAACTGAGCCCAAATTTGGGTACTGGCCCCCCATGTCCCTCGTCAACCGGTGGGCAGCAGGAGATGAACTCGCAACGTCTTACGTTCTCCTCTGGTGGACGGATGTACGAGTTATCATTGAAAGGAAGCCACTACACCATATGAGCTGAGATATGCAAAATTGAATTCGGCTTCTACCTGTCTTATTGGAATAGAAGGGGCTATGGAGGATGGTAAAGGAGCGACGCAGGCTGTGCCACTGATCGCACTCTCTAGATTTATCTCAATGTGGTAAAATGCGCGATCGAGGGCAACTTAAAGTGTTGATGGTTCCCTGTTCTACGAGTTATGAGATATTAATTAGCAAGGAATATCATTCATGAGGCGGCGATCCGGCGGCGAGGTCACAAATTGGAACTTGTGGGCCAAGTCGTTGAAAATTTAACCCGTTCATCGTAAGCCGTATGTATTATGTGATTCCTATGCGATCCAAAAGAAGAGGAAAATTTGCGCCCATTACTTTTTCAAGTCCACTAGCAATTCCATCAGTGGACGCAACCCCCCTCCCCCCTTAGCCGTTTAGCCCCTTATCATGGTTCAAGACGGGCAAAAAGTGGTACTAGTTGCTAGAAGGGGATCGTCCTTGCTGGAAGGGCCGTCGCCGCTTGCGATGCGAGGCTGAGATTACTATCCCGCGTTGTCAATGTTGCCTTGGTATTCGGCAGATGCGTCGCAAAGCAAAGCAATTAACTTTACTCAGACTTCATGGAACCTACGGTCGGCCCTCTACACTCCTTTTCCATATCCATAACCATCCACATGTTGCATCCTTTGCCGTCGTTCTGTGCTCCGGCATAGCAGGTCCACCAGTACTTGTCGCCTCCTCCTTCTGCGCCTAAAACACTGCGGTTCTTCATATCTGGGCGAAGAATGCAGGGCACACCGCATTTGCATTTGGGGGTCGAGCTAGGTGCAAAGTCTGGGCGGTAGAAGCGGAAGGTTACATTGATGCGTGCGTTCGAGGGCGGGGCATCTGGCGGGAATGCGGGGCGAAAGAGGTCGATGGTAGGTTGGGGTGGTATGGAGTGTTTGAAGCGTTCTTGGCAAGACGCGTGCATGATGGTGAGCTGCAGAAGGTATTTAGAAAGTAAGAAAGAGAAACAAGGAACAAGGCGCACAGAGTTATGCGGCAGTGGAATATTAAACGTCTGGGCGTGACGCGTGTCTTTCTCCTGCGTGGGGACGACTTCGCGGAGTCGGAACGTGCGTGTTGTTCCTACGAATCGTTATGTCCCACACTTAGAGAGAGAGAGAGCGGGAACGATGTACCCAAGCTTAGTGACGCTACAAATAGTTCAGTACAAGTCATGCATTGCGGGAAAGCGACAGACCTATGGTGCAGTACGGCCCAAGGTATGTCATCTGGTCCGAGTGAAAGCCGACGCTATCCTTTGCGCCCTCGTAGCAGTTTGCCGCAGCGACATTCGCGCGCCAGACGTACTCGCTGGCGTCGCCATCAGTACCTGCCCACTCCAATGGAAACCGCTGGCGTTGGCGAAGCTGGTCGTTGACGACAGCTTCAATGTACGTGCAGGCATCCTCCATCTCGGCTGGAAACACCTCTGGGGGTCCTGTCGCCCGGCCATTGTACCTTGAGCAATTGTCAGTGAGGTGGATCGAATCGAAACAAGATGGATGCTTACCAAAACTGCGCAGCTTCCTGCCAGTCGTCGCTTCCGCCTACGCCATCGTTTTTTCGCGCAAAGAAGGTGGTTCGGTGCGGGCTTTCTACCACTCGGTCAAAGAGCCACCATTTGTTGCGTTTCCATTCTGCGGACGCTGCGACAAGCGTGTGGAAGAGTGTGCATGCGAGTGAGGGAGGCAGAATGGAGAGATGTTGAGTGCATGGCGTGTGTGTAGCCACCAGCTCCGGCGTGGACAGTGTCAGCGGTGGCAGACGAGGAGGAGTGGGTGCAGTGGAAGGTGGGGGACGAAGCGTGACCAGTTTGACTGCAGTCTTGGTCGAAGACGAGCCAGCAGATGAGCTTGGTCTTATCGAAGACGAACTCGGTTTGACTGACAATGAACTTGGTCTGACGGAGGACGAACTTGGTTTTGTTGGAGATGCATTCAAGGACGAGCTCGTCTTTGCGCTGCTTTTCTGCTTCGCTTTCTTCGGCTCGAGCCATTCCGCCAACGAGCCCCCTTCTCTCTTCCGTTTCCTCTCTCGTCTGGCCTCTCGATTGAGAAAGTGAGCTGCAGCCTCTGGGTCGCCATCGTGCCGCAATAACGCGTCGAGCACCGTTTCCTGGCTATGCGCGTCTGATAACAGACTGAAAACAGTCGCCAGCAGCGTGTCCGTGTCCATTCTTAGGTTAATCAGTCAAGTGAAAGTCGAGATAAAGTGAAAAAGATGCGGTGGTGATGGAGTCATGCAGAGAGCGCGTCCGATCATGTCTGCTTCCGTGTAGATCATTGCGTCGGCTCCGTGCCGGCTTCGAACACTCATGAAATATTGCTTTCTTCTGTCCACTGGCGGTCTGTGAGAGCCTCGTAACTGTCTGGAAGAGATAACATTCGTCCCATGATACTTAAGCGAAACTTTTTAGGCAAGGACCGCAAGCGCTCGTCGGCTGCCCGCCAAGGCCAAAGCAATAACAAGGTAGCTACCTTGTTCTACAGTCGAAACTCAAGCCCAAGGTTCCAACCAAGCCGCGTATACAGCTGGAAACTGACGGTCTTGACGGACTCATATCATTGACAAGAGTACATTGTTGTAGTAGTATGCGTACACCCCAGAAGATAGTAGTAACGATGTAAGGACAGTGATGCTCGGTAGCTAATTAACATGAACAGGAAGATATTTACGGCGATGAGCATTAGGAACGGTTCCCAACCTGGCGGGCATTGGATTTGGGCTCCCGCATGTCGTCGGAATCGGACGACCTCTTCCCTGGACGTGCCCCAGATTCTAAGAGAGCAAGATCAGAATGCACTTCAGAAGAAATTAAGCGAGATAGAAACCTTTCTCCATGTCGGCGCAGGCTTCCACCATCGTCTTGAGTATTTTGAGATAGCGGTGATGTTTGGCGTCGCTTTCTGCCTTCGTGATCAGACTGAGGGTATATTGGAGCAGAGAGGGCGGATTCAGGTCGTATTCTGGCGTATCCTCAGGGGAAATACTTTCCAAACGGGCAAGAGATAGCTGTTGCTCGGGGCGGATCGAAAGAAATTGGATAGTGGCGCCTTGCAGTTGAATGTCAATCAGCTTGCAGGCGATCCAGCAGAGGCTAGCAGTTGCAGTAGGACAGAAGAACTTGGCGAGCTCTTGAATATCACAGTTTCCGTGAATGATGCGGGCAAGAACTACAAGCGAGTCAAGAGGAGTCAAGGACGACATGCTCATCATGGACGCACCCTCTTCAGTGAAACATCTCTTTTGGTCGCAATAGACAATTACTCCATTGTCAGAGACAACGTGCACACGAGCGAGCGCCTCGCCCAATTGCTACGTGATGAAAAAACTAAGTCATTAGACCTTGGCGAGATGGTACAGGATGCGCACCCAGAGAGCCTGACACGGCTGAGCATACGCGGGAACGTCCCTTGAGTGAACAGAAGACTTGGATTTGGGGCAGAGTCTCTGTTTGGGTAGGTGGTCCCGCTGGATGTATACCCTCGAGAATGCGTTACGCGTGAGAGTCCGGGCGATGAAGTTGCGCCGACTGGCAGGAGAAACAAAAATGTAGCTGTATCGTGTCATGTCCATCCCCGCGGTAAAAGAAAAAGATTGCATGGTCGCGTTTAATAGTTGAAAAGCGAGCTGCGACAGGCTTTTAAACCAGATCTGATGATCGCCACTAGTAAGTCCGCCAGCCGGATGTCGGCACGCCATACGAAGACTTATGGCTGCCTTGTATGATACACCAGCTGCATGCAATCACGCATACGCACGAATTCGAACCTGAGAAGCTTCATTGAAGAAATATAAAAGGATGGAGAACGTAAGACGTTGCGAGTTCATCTCCTGCTGCCCACCGATTGACGAAGGACATGAGAGGGCCACTGCACAAACTTGGGCTCAGGTCATGGCCCGGGGTCTCTGGCAGTATTTTGAGTGAGGGCACTACGTTGACGACTTTCTTGTAGATCGCAGTCACAATATCTTGGTACTCACGGAGAGTGGAAAATTACAATCGGAAAACATGGAAACCTCTTTTGACTTAGCAGGGCAGGGCACAATAGACTTGTGTTCAATGAATCTGCGTTGTGTGCACTCTAAAGTATCACCAGCGGCCCCGAACCATGACATGTATGTATGATTTGTCTCTGGTACATTCGTTCGCTGAGAAGTCCTGAGGAGTAAATGCCAGCTCCAAAGGATCATAGGTCGTTTCTGGAATAGTTGAAGGAATATCCACCACGGCGTCCATTGGCAAGGAGTCATCAAGAGCAACATGAAAGTTGGTGTATACCTTCTTATCGATAACCTCAGCCTCCTGCTCGGACCCCTCATGAGAGCCCACCGCGGAATCTGCGACTGAATTATCAGAGGGATAATCTACGACAAAAGCAAAATGCGCTCACTATCCGAGCTCTCGTTCGAGGCGTGCTTCCGCAATCTTGCGGTGTCTACTGCCGGCGTCGCTGTCGTCGCCATCACAAAGGGCAGTCTCCTCTAGCTTGATGCCTGCGTCCAAATTTAGCTTGGGTCCCAGATGAAGTACGAAGAGAACACTTCAAAGCCTGCTCCTTCTCGTTCTCACCAAAGGATTCCTGTACGCGCCCAAGTCCAAGTCTATGTCATTTGAAGTCAATGCACTTCTCAAAAACCATCAGCTCCGGCGCTTGCCCAGAGCCAAGCACGTACCATCGAATGCATCTCGCGCCCCATCCTTGTTGTTCCACGGAGAATCAAAGAGCTGACAAGAAGGCCCGCAATGCAAAAGGGTAGCCCAATATCGAGTGTGGTGTAGTGCGCTGTCTCGAAAAACAGCTCAACGAGACATGTTGCATAGGCCGCATAAAAGTGCCATGGGACGAGCGCAAACATCTCGGTCACAGCGATGGATGCTGACGGAAGCGTAGACGGAGATATCAGTGAATACAGAAAGCAGCACTGGCCTAAGAAGTGGCATCCTCGCATGTACGAACACAAGGTCCTGCATAAGGTTTTCGAAGGTGTGCCATAAAGACGTCCTTTGCTAGCTTGAGGGGTCGCAGACGGAACCAGCGGCATGTAGCAATTCCTCGGAGTATGCGCCAGACAAAGAGGAGCGTCTGCTTAATGACGGCGTCGTACTAGGCGATATCGATGCGGTCAAGCGCAAGGGAGAGTGAGCCAAGCAGCGGAGGACGTTCCAAAGACAGATGCCAATAGCAGCGTCTTGGTCGCCGTAAGATTGTTCTCCAGTACATTGAATTGACATGGGAGCGCAGGTCACACGTCTTTGAGGACGAGGCAGAGTGCCTTGAGTGTTGGAAAACCTAGGGTGATGCGCCGAGGATGGTGATGGCAGGATTGGCATGGCTTGACTACGATCCGTAGGATGAATGTTCCAAGAGACGAAATGCAAGCAGAGCTAAAGGATAATACGCATAAGTATGGATAAAAGGTGACGGTGAATGGGATGTGGGATGTGGGATGTGGTGGGATACGCACAATGTGTGTCGCGGATGTGCGGAGCAGGCCAATAATCCCAAAAGTTGCGGCGCGTGGGTTCGAAATAATGTGAAGCAAGGCCTTCGTCGCCGATAGGGATTTCCAAGCGGACTGCATTCCTGCTGGTGATGTTGTATGCGCTGTTGATTGCTTTGGTGGGGGCGGCAGAAGAGAAAGCGTGCATTGCTTTGAGTCTTTCCCGGGGTATCGTCTAGAGGTTCCACATTTCCAAGTGCAACGTTCCCAAAACGGCCAAATCATCGTGTCGAAGGCGCCTCGCGTTGAGCATGCTAAAGATGACTTTAAGCAAGTGCTTCGAGTATGTGGGGAACGAAGATTCAAAACTAACTAAAGTGGGTCAGCATCTTCCCTCCCAATCCCATCCCCGCCGCTAGTCGGAATGAGTACTGAAGCTGGCTGCTGAAGTTCTGTTTTATTGGTCGGCCAGCTATCCGCCGCGGTGGCTGCTCCAAGTGTCTTCTCCAAAATCCGAACCGTTTTGACATAAATGCGGTGAAGAATCGAAGGTAAGCTTCTGGTGTTTCCTGTGCGAGACACTTCGGCACGATGGAAGGAAGAAAGTTGAAAGGGCGCGTCTGATCGCCAAGTACATGGCGAGTCGGCGACAATCAACTCGGAGGCAGACACGACCAAACGCGCTCTGCATTACTCCATCACCATCGCATCTTTTACACGCTCCATACCCTCAATTTCAACTCCACCTTGGCTGATTACTGCAAAAATGGACACGAAAGCTCTGCTGTGGATAGCCAGGAAATGGCACTCGACGTGTTATGCTGCACAATGGCGACCCATAATGCATAGGCCGCTGCAGCTCACATTCTCAATTATGAAGTAGTGCAAGGGGCAAACGGAAGAGAGAAGGAGGCTCTTCGACGGACTGGTTCGAACCAAAGAAGCGGAAAAGTAGTACAAAAACAAGTGCGTTTTCAGTCAAGCCAGATCATCAGTCAAGCCAACTTCGTCTTCTTTCAGACCGGGCTTATCTGCTGGTCTTCGACCAAGACTCCAATCAAACTGGTCACACCTCAGTCTTTGCCCATCGCACCCACTCCGCGTTAACCACCTCTGACGCTGTCAACGCCGTGTGTGGTGTTTACCACTTTACACTCACCATCTCTCTGTCATGCCACTCTTGCGCTCGAACGCACGCTCTTCCACACTTATTGCAGCCTCCGCAAGATGGAAATGCAGAGAGGGCCAACAGTCCTCAAACATGAAGTATGTGTAATTTGGAAGCACGGAAAAACCGTGAAAATGGATAGTGAAGAATAGGAAGTAATGCAGTTGTGACGACCGTGATACCAAATAGCCAAACGAACTCCAAACATCGTATGGCACTCTATCAAAGGACGGTAGTACCTGCAAAATCTAAAGATGCTGGTCAGGTCAAACTCGCACTAACTGTGAGAACGATGTACCATGATGAGCCCTTTGAGCCACGGTTGAAGGCACGTCTGCCTCCAGCGGTGACTTGAACCCGCTGTCGTAGCACAGGTGCTCGAGTGGACACCGCGTCGGCACCTCCAGCAATACTGGGGCGGCCAACGCGCCGCGCGCCGGAGATACTATCGTCTTCGTAGACTCCAAAACGGCGACGCTTGGCCTTCTGCTCTTGCATCTCATCGGAATCCGATGAGCGCTTCCTTGGGCGAACAAGGGGTACTAGCGATGCAGTGAAATGAGAGAGCATGATGAGGTGGACAAGGAGCGTACCGTTGCGGGATTCCCTATTCTCCTTGCCCTTCAAGGAAGCAGCAGATGCGCGCTGGGTGGAGAGCCGCAGCTGCCGCGACGTGTCGGCCTGGGCGGTGCCTGGGAGAATGTCAGAGCATAACCACCAGGAAAACATGCCCACGCACCGTTTGTTGACCGCGTCTTGCCCTCAGCCTCCACGGCGTCGGAGGACTGAGCGAGGTCTTCCGGGGCTGTAGCGGGGCGGAGCTCGCCGGCTAGGAGCTTGCGAACGCCATCACCAACGACTTTGTGGCTGGACACATCAGGCAATACAGGAATATATGCGGGATAGTCACAGTAGGGCAACTTGGGGTAACGCTCGTGGACGACCATGTGCATGCTCTGGAGTGGGGCAACATGGATTTGATATTTGGGCTTGGTCATCGCCTTTCCGTAGAGCTGAGTTATACGATCCAGAAGGGGGACGACACCTCGGTCATAGTCCGGCGTGTGCTGAAGAGGTGCTTCGTCCAAGCCTGCGAAACGCAGCCGATGAGTGTCGCTGAGGGGTGCGAACTCGATGGCCATATCCTGCTGATGGAGGTCGATGAGCCTGCAGGCGACCCAGCACAAGCCGATTGTAGCCTTGGGGTCGAAGTAGGTAGCGAGAAGTTTGAGGTCGCATTTCCCTTCGAGAATGGGTTTTAGAACTGTAGGCGAGTCAGGGAGACTGGGAGACAACGTGCCGACAGGCTTACCATCCTCTATGTGCAACCTCGTAGAGTCACAAAAGACGGTGACTTTGCTTCCTGGTTCGATGGCTACTCGGTCGAGGGCATCGCCTAGTTGCTATGCGAAACAGAACTGAGCCCAAACCACGGCGAGATATTGAAAATGGACGCACAAGAAGCGCTTGTTCAGAACGGGCGTTTGAAATGTCGCTCTGGCAGTCGCCTTTGAGCAATGCGTTGTACAGTGTCGCGGTCGGACTATAATCATGCAGCGTGAGCTTAGAGTGATATGCATTCCGAATGACCGTGCGCGAGGCGATGTCGTCGCGCCCGTCGATCGGGATAGAGTAGATGTAGCACAGCCTGTCTGCGGCGTTGTTGGTGGTAGCAAGAGTAGACATGTCTGCATTGAATAATTCGAAGCGACAGGCTTTTAAACCTGATCTGATCTGGATCTGATGATCGCCAAGTCCGCCAGCCGGATGTCGGCACGCCACATGACGCTTCAGGGCGGCGCAATGGCCTCGAAGCCAGTCCACGCCTCAACGACATGTTCTGCCGGGGGACTTTAACCACGCCAGAGGGCACGCGGCAACGGCTTTGGCTCGGTGTGCACAGTGCACAAGCTTCGCCCACAACCAACCCACAATCGGAGAGCTTACAACCGATGCGATCGCGCCTTCCATCATTATGGTGTTATTAAGTTACCATTTCGGGAGTCAACTGAACAGAGCGCGATCAGTGTGGCGTTGCCTCCGTGACTCCTTATCTCTCCCTTCACAGCCCCTTTTCCTCGTGAAAGACAGGTGCTAACCAGTCTCAATAAAACACATCTCAGCCTGTATGGTATAACAGAAGCCTCTGATGGAAACAGCACCTTGTCAGTACCCCTGCAGGTCATAGTACTCGCACTGCGAGTTCAATCCTGCAGGCCCCCTTGGTTGTCTGGCGAGACACGTGGACGCTGTTATATAACTATGCAGTACAGATTTTTGAGCGTATACTGTGTGCATAGTACATACCTCGACGACGTCCAACAGTCAGGTTCATCAAGCTAGAGTTGTCAATGATTCGCTGCAGAAATTTGAAGAGTACTGATGTCGAATGGAATTCAAACCTCATCCATTGAGTGTTGTCACGTATGAATCTCCTTGTTCACCTTTTCAGCGCTAGATGTCTTTCCACAGCCACAGCGGCATATTTACACCAATATGGCACTGTAGCACTCTGCAGCCCCCATAGCTCTTGAGAAGTCAGATATCCCGACTTCGGCATGTTATCCTCATGACAAGACTGACCATCAATCAACCTTGAATGCTGAACATTTGCAGAACATTGTATGAAAAGTAGTTAAGAGCCTACAACCGAAATGAACACTACAAAGCATAGGACACATCCTCCCGCCTACATTCCCATCCCATGCAGCTCAAGCACGTACGCAATCTTACGCATAAGACCAGTAGGTGCACACCTCGACCCGCGCTCAACATACTCCTCACACACCGCCCTCGCCGTCCTCCTCACCAACGCAACACTAATAAGCCTCATACTCGCGTCGGGCGGCGCCGCACCCACGACGACCTGGATGGCAGGGTGCTTATTGTTGCCCGACGCAGCGCAGACGATGAGCGCCCAGCGCTTCAGCAGTGTAATTCGACGAGCGTTGCGTGCTGCGGCGCTGCTCTGGGATATGTGCTGTCGAGGTTTGAGGAGGTCGTTGGAGGAGTAGGGGCCAGATGGCTGAGCAGAGCAGCTTGGGTTGGTTGGTTGGTAGTAGCAAGGTGTTGGCGGCACGCGTGACTGTGGTTGTGGTTGTGGTTGTGGTTGTGGTGGAATATAGATCGGCACTGGGGGAGGATATGGCGTGGGACAGAAGAAATATGTCGGCTGCGGTGTGTACGGTGCCGGTAGGAAGTTGGTCGGCTCCTGGGGACCATACATCGCCACATGAGAAGTATGTGGCATCGGGGGAGTACAGCTATGGGTCGGCGTGCTGGGTACATAACTCGTCTCTGGAATATTCGTCGGCACTTGGGGTGTACATGTCGACTCATCGGGAGTATACATCGGCTCCGAAGGAGTATAGACTGCCTCTGAGACACCAGTCATATCCACCGAGGCGTCTACCGACGAGGGTTCATCAACAACAACATGGAAATTTAAGCATTTCTTCCTATCGACCACCCATCAGCGTTCCGTTTCTCAGAGAAACAACATGGGAACCTACCCATTCTTGCAGAATCCTGCTATCGAGAACTGACAGTCAACCGGCTCGATATCGTGTGAGAACGGGCAGTCCCTGCTGTAGGATTAGCGTGGGTACATGGTATAGCTAGAATGCGGAAATTGGAGAAACGTACTGTTTGGTGCAGAGCCCATAAACCTTCACGTACATGCACTAGCGAATGGGCGCGTCATCAAGTGATGAAGAGCATGTCTCTTCGTTGATCTGGTCGTCGCTGGATGTGCCGTTTCCAGCGCTGGGAGCATCAACCTCTCCAGGCTCGGGCTTCTGCTTGCTCGCCTCTCGAAAGCCCGCTGCGGAATCTGCTACCGCGTCGTTAGCGGGACCGTCCACACCAATATCCAAATGTGCTCACTGTCCAAGCTCTCGTCGGAGGCGCGCTTCCGCAACTTTGCGGTGCCGTATCCACTGTCAGCATCACTATTGTCGCCATCATGAAGGACATTCTCTTCTAGTTCGATATCTGTGTCCACATTCAGCCATGAAGGTACATAAACCCAAAGGTGAACGGGACACCCACGTGAAGCGTACTCGTCCTCGCTCTCATCAGAGGATTCCGCTGGGTCTGTGTCCATGTCTGTGTCTATTTCCTCGTTCTCTGGAGTCGATACACCTTTCCAAACCATCAGCTTTATCACTTTACCAGAACAACAGAGCACATACCATCAGATGCATGTTGCACCACTTCCTTCGCCGCTGTGCTATCCTCCGAACAGCCAAAGAATCCAACACCGTGACGGGCAAGACCAACACCCGCAATATAAATTGGCAACCCAATATCAAGCATGGTGGGGTGTGCCGTCTGGAAAAATAGTACAACCAAATACGTTGTATATGCCGCGTAACAGTGCCATGGCACAAGCATAACCATCTCGGCCACAGCAAT
The DNA here is from genome assembly GCA_000934385.1 of Cylindrobasidium torrendii FP15055 ss-10. Classification (NCBI taxonomy): domain Eukaryota; kingdom Fungi; phylum Basidiomycota; class Agaricomycetes; order Agaricales; family Physalacriaceae; genus Cylindrobasidium; species Cylindrobasidium torrendii. The sequence continues at coordinate 77,133 of KN880516.1, read as the reverse complement.
GGATGCCAGCGGAAGCACAGTTGGTGCCAAGAGCGACACAGAGAGCAGTGGCATTGAGCTGGGAAGCAGCATCCCCGCATATCCAAATGCAAAGTCCTGGATGAGGTTCTCGAAGGCGTCCTGTGTCGCGTCGCGTATCTCCAGAAGAACGTCCTTCGCCAGCTGGAGGGGGCTCAAACTGAACCTGCGGTGTGTAGTGATTCCGCGGAGGATGCGCTAGATGAAGAGGAGTGTCTGCTTGATGAGGGCATCGTAAACAATATCGCGTACATCAATGCGGTCAAGCACAGGGGAGAGTAAGCTGAGTAGTGGAAGAGGTACCAAAGGCTTGATCAGAGGCTCGTAGACAGCCATCAGTGGCGCGTAGGTAAGAGGCATGCAATTCGGAACGATCAAAGACACAGCGGCATACACAACATTGCCCATCGCACGAACAGCATTCTGCGCCATATCCTTGCGGTTTATTGGTGAGCGGAACACCCAGAGCTGGATGGGCCGGCCAGTAACGAGGCGTGTGACTGTGCGCCAGGCGAAGCGGTATATTTTGCGGGTCACTGGGCGCACAACGATGGTCAAGAAGGCATCCGTGAAGCTGAAGGTCGAGCGCAGCGTGCGTGTGTGGTCGGCAACAAATCCTTTGGCGACCAGGACGGCGTAGAGGGAGACAATGGCAGCGCCTAGAAGGATACCAGTGACACTGTACTGCGTAAGCATTGTGGGAAGCAATATATTTGTGGCGACGTACCTCATGGGGACATGGTCACCCTCGATAGGAACTGAGGGGGGCAATGGCAGCGTCTTGGTCGCTGTGAGACTATTCTCCAGTACGGTTGAGTGATACCCCAGCGCAGAGTACACGTCTCTGAGGACGAGACAGAGTGCCATGAATGTGGGGAGACACAGAGTGATGCGGCGGGGATGGTGATAGCGGGATTGGCGACGCTTGGTCACGATGCGTAGGACGAAGGTTGCAAAAGACGAGATACAAGCAGAGCTAATGAACAGTACGTGTCAGTACGAATAAAAGGTGAGGGTGGATGTGATATGGGATGCGGTGGAATAGAGGATACGCACAATGCTGTTGCTTGTGTCGCAAAGATGCAGACTAGACCCATGATTCCAAAAGTTGTGGCGAGTCGATTCGTGATGAGATGAAGCAAGGCCTTCGCCGCCGATAGGGATTGCCCAACGGTCGGCTGCTGGTGGTGTTGTATGCGCTGTTGATTGCTCTGGTGGGGATGGCAAAAGGGCAAGCGTGCATTGCTTTATATATTTCCCAGGGTATTGTCTATAGACATCCGAATCCCCGGGTGCAAGGTTCCGAAAAGGGCCAAATCGTTGTGTCAAAGCCGCCTCGTATTGAGCAAGCTAAAGATGCTTACTTACAATAAGCAAGCGCTTTGTGAGTGGGAATGTATGATAGAAACGCACCAAGTCTTCAGCATCTTCCTTCCCAGTCTCACCACCGCCAGTTGGGATACTCAAAGCTGATGAGGAGGCCGAGTCCCGTCTTGTTGGTCGGCCAGCTATCCATCGCGGTTTCTGCCCCGAGTGTTTTCTCCAATTTGAAGCTTCTTGACGCCGAAATGCGGTGCAGAGCCTGGTGTGAGCCGCTGGTAAGCCCTATGCGAAGAGCCTCGGCACGATGGAAGGAAGGAAGCTGAGGGCACTGCGCGCGCATGATCGTCAAGGTGTGAAGTGATGGCGCATCACGCATCAGTCTCGCATTGTTCCGAGAGCGCATTAAAATCCTTGACAAGGACAATTTAGCACGTCGTTCTCTGAATTCATTCTATTCACCGTAAAGCAAAAGCACAGCGTACGGTGTCAGGGTTTTTCAGCGACACAAGACAACGACTTGGAGTGGAAAAGGTATGTATTCACGTCCAACACCGCTTTGATTCCAAGAATTCAATGCTACTGCAACCATACAACGCACAAACTCAACATAAACTACACTACGTGACAAGATAATGGGGAAAAATATTACGAAATAAACACACAAGGGTATACATGGCATGACTGCGGGACTTCCTGCATTTTGGAGGACTTGACTTGACGCCGGACTTGAAGGATGCTCGACACGGGGTTGAAGGATGCTTGACGCGGACTTGAAGGATGCTTGATGCAGACGTGATTGAAGGGGGCACACTTGAGGCAGACATAAACGCCCAGACGCTTCCTCCTGCTTTTGCATCAACGGAAGCGTCTGGGTCTTATCCCACACATCTTGTGCACAGTCCTTATTATCTTGACGGACGAGGTTCACACTGGACGGATTCACGCTCTCATCGAAAGAGGTATATCAAACACCTCATTCTTGTCATCAGGCGGACCGCAGTCTATGTCCAGAACCAAGACACCATCTGCGAAGTGGGCGTTTATGTGTGCGGGCTACAATACATCGCGTCAGTCCAAGGCTCATGCAGCAAGTGAGGCGAGCGTACCGTGCAGTCGGGCGTGACTATGAGCCGCCGTCGGCACGCGCCATATTTGCCCTCAACATAGGAATAGTCCTCGCCTGCCACTGGCTCTCCAAGCCGTCCACTACCAGACACCGCGCCTTGGAAGGTCGCGTTTGGCGTCGCATGGAAAGGTGCACGTCGCATAGCCTGAACCGTCAAAACTCTCACACGGGTATGGCATAACGTGGACAATGTTATCCGGATGTCATCTTGGCGCACGCCTGGTAGCTCGAGATATGCCTTCAGCACCCTACTCGCAGGATCGTAGCGCCAATCCATCCGGATAGCAAGCACCGACGACCGACAATTTGTCGTACTCGTCTGAGAGGCAGAAAGCTGAGAAACAGAGAAGGGATCCGAGGCAAGAGGAGCAAGGGAAAAGGTTGCGGGACTAAGGTTGGGTTTGGGCGTAGCCTCGGACCTTTGGGAATATCAGCGGAGGGCGGATGTGACTACAATGGCATACGATCTGGGCGCAGTCGACGGGGGCGGAGGAAGGTGCTGGATGATTTGTAGGTCTGGCTTGGACTGGGCCTGCTGACGCGTATTGCTGCTCGGTCCTGCGTGATTTTCTGGACGGCGGTACGGTTGTGAGCTTCGCTGGCGACGCGTCGTGATTGTCCCGACGCGTAATTGCGATGTTCCTGCGCTGTTGCTCGGGCCGGCGGTGGACTCGCTGGCAGGACGTCATCCTTCCGCGGAAGAAAAAACTCGCAAAAGCTAACCTTGACGATGGACGAGCACTACTCAACTGGTGGAAAAGAAGACTCTCTTCAAGTGGAGAGCGGTGTTGCTGTCCGTACGAGCTTGCGTCGCTGTTCACGAAGAGCGGAGGGTCGTGAAACGGCGTCAGAGGCGATGGTTGGTTGAGGTCTTGCTGGGCCATTTGCGAGCCTTGTTCTTCTGGTTGCTGCTGTTCCCATTGCGAAATCTGATACTGTTGCATACTGGAGTCACGCTGATATTGTGGGTCTGAATACGTCTGAAAGAACGCCATGATGGTCTAAGGCAGAGGCGATCGTATTCAGCCCCTGGTTTTGATCCCCGCGGAAGCAGATATTCAAACTCCGCTGTTGCGCCATCAAGCGCCCCGAGCAATTGATGCGAGTCAGCCCTATTGTTCTACGCCATGCATTTTCTGTGGGCTTAGGTAAAGTTAATTACCTACATGACAAGGCCGAACATCTACCGGGGAGTGTGCGCCCATAATGACAACCAAATGTTTGAAGCGTTATTCACAATACTACGCTAAGTGAGTTACAAAAGTTCTATTCGGTCTATAGTATTCCTAAGCTAAGGCTCCCATGGCGATGTCGCGACGCCTCCAACGCCTGCTGTGAGGTATACTGGTTGACCATCGTCCGCAATGTAGAAGCAATCCTCCAGTCGGACACCGATATCTCCCTCAATGTATACACCAGGTTCGTCAGAGAACGAGTGCCCGGTCTTGAGCACCGTTTCGCTTCCTCCGTTGATATAGGGATCCTCGTGTCCCTCCAGCCCAATGCCTGAGCAATAATGAGTGTTGGAAAAGTACAATGGAAAGTACGCACCATGGCCTAGCCGATGAGTGAAATATTGATCCAGACCATTCAGACTGAGGAACAAGCGCGCCGCCTTGTCAATTCTTTTAGCAACGACCCCCGCCTCTGCGGTAGTGAATGCGATGTTCTGTGCACCCCAGACGGCATTCCAGATGCGCTTCTGTTCTGCCGAAATTTGAGAGTCGTTGAGGGCAAAGGTCTGGTTAGACCTGGGTCAGTATACCTAGCAGATGGACATTGGGAGAGCACATACGCGGGTAACATCACTGGGATATCCGTGCAGACTTGCCCCGCAATCAAGAAGCGCAAAGTCATGGACCCCGAGCTTGCGGTCAGCCCCACTGCCGTGCGGGAGGGCTGCGTTTTCTAGTGCAAGTGTGAGATGGGTGTCATACTGGCCAACAAGTACTTACCTCCAAACAAGGTCAAGCATCCACCGTCCTTGAGACCCGCACCTTTGAACGCGGCCTCGATGAGCGCAGAAGTCTCGCTCTCCCGGATCCCAATGTACATCTTCTTCCTTGTCTCTCGGATAGCCAACACCGTCGCCTCATTGGCACACTTCATTAGCTCCAGCTCTGCCTTGCTCTTTCGCTCGCGCAGTTGCCGAATCTCTGTAGGCGACGATTTGACTGTGGCCGTTGGGAACGCGGACTGCAGACCGTCAACGATAAAATGCCGCGCATGCCCATCAACGAATATCGTTCCCGCAGCGTCTGCCTCCGCCAAAGCTGGCTTGACCATCTCGTACGGGTTCGCCTCTTCGGCCCATTCGAGGAATGTGACGTCTTGGAACGCAATGGGCAAGAGACGCGCGCGCGCAGTCTCGAATTTGGGCGTCAGAATTGACACCTTCGCCTTGACCAACTCGCTATCTGAGGCATCCGGTGTAATAACAAGCAGCAGTGGACGCTCGGATAGCTTCCAGCTTGACATAGAGAGATTGGCATAGTAAAGAGCGTCGGCACCGGGCTCTGCGATATATGCGGTCGCGTTGAGAGCGTGTAATGTCTGTGCGAGTTTATCCTGGCGCGAGTGGAATTCGGCTGCAGATATAGGAACTGCCTTTGAACAGTGTTTGGCCAGTCCAATGGAGACAGAGGTAGATTCGGAGGGGCGGACTGAGTGATACTGAGGCTGGGGGACCGCGTGTATTGGGAGGAAATTCAGAGCTAGCCAGCCCACCAACATCCACGACTTGGATACAGTTAGTAAGGTTCATGTGAGTCTGAGTTTTGTCGCACACCAAAGAACATATAATCACGGCATTTATCCAGCTGCCTGGTCTTTGCGATACCTCCGTAGGCTTTGGCGTTATCTTGCCCTTCTCCATGGTGGTTCAAGCAAGGTAGGCACTCTGAATTCGGGGATCATATATGTCCGTGATGCGATCAATTCTTCGCCGTCTGGTGCATAAGCTGCAAGCTACAGTAAAAACCATCCTTGAAGGTAAGATAACGACTATGGATATCTACCTAGGCATTAGTAGTCGTCGTGTCCCACGCCCAGCATACTTCCATAGCTGTGACTTCTGCCAATGCGACCGCCATAACCCTGATATTCCAAGTAGACCTCAGTGCCTCCTGCCTCAAATTCTTCAAGGATATCATCCAAAAACTCTCGATGCTTCCATCCATTTTTCAGTGCCTCCCTGTACTCCCTATGATTCCCCTCACGCATGTGTGCTTCGTTCCATATCGTAACACCCAAAAACACCAGCGAAGCAACCTCTCCCTTTTGCTCCGCCTCTTTTCGCGACAGTAACATCTGTCGAAGCATTTGAAGCTGTGTCGGTACGACCACAAGCAAAATCGAGCGTAATCGTGGGAGATTCGGGGCGTGGAGGAATGCAATAGCATCGTCCGGCAGCGAAGGAGGTCTCGCGCGTGTACCAATGGCATCTTTGTCGCTGTGCTCGTGGAAATGTTCGAAAGTGAGCTCCACCAGATTTGGCTGGTTTCTGATGACATGAACAAGGCGAGGGTTCAGTGGCCCATGCCATATCACCAACCGCTCGAGCGAACATGAGTCGAAGAAAGAACACTCGGCGGGGCTGCCTGGCCATGATGCAGGATATGTGTCGTGTGCTTGATGAGGCGTGAACTCCAGGCGCTTGAGAACAGGCAGCGTGAGGAACGACAGTAGATGTTTGTCGCTTGGCGTCTCAATGCAGAGTGCCGCCAGTCGTCGATGGATGACCGATTCTAGGTCTTCAGCAGGTCCACCCCCCGCTGTGACGCTATAAACGTGCTGAACGCGCAGCTCCTCGAGCTGTGCCCCATGTCGAAGTACATATAGAAACCACGCCAATGACATGTACCCAAAACGCAGATGGGTGAGTCGTTTGCCAAAGGACAAGGCGTTCTTGATGGGATATCCAGCCTGGGTGGCAACGAATGGCATGAGGCTGAAGTTCGTACTAATATTTTGTAGTCCTGGCAGTGAAAGTAACGGTAGAATCAGATTCGCGCCGAAACTTGTCGCATACATGGGAGCATCGCTCTGGATACCCTTATTGCATGTATAGATGCTAAGCAGTGCGAGCCGGTTGTTTCGCAAGTTGTTCCAGGTGACGTAGCTTAGGAAGTCATTCCAGGTTGAGACTACGACGTTGATGACAGGGAGGCATAAAATAAAGGAGGATATCCTCTCCATGTACATCGGCAGGATGGTAGTGTACGCGTCTTTGAATTCCCTGTCTTGAGAGAGGAGGTCGGTGTCTGGATGGAAAGAGAAGATCATTCGCAGAGGAAGGGAGCCAGAGCGTTGTAGGGCCTCCCCCCTCGCCAGTTTTTGCGGTAAACCTCCAATAGGGTTTATGATGAAAACAACAGTGCGCCAGTAACGTGGATCCAGCAGCGCCGCCTGCCGAAATCTCATCGATACCTGCGCAACTCGATTCTGGATTGTCTCGACACGATGCGGTGTGGTGCAAAGGCCGGCCTCTTCGTCGAACGCAAGGCTGTCCCAGAAAGTCGAATCGAGTGCCAGAACGATGATTTCACCCAAAATCTCCAGAGGAAGAGTGTCTATAGGGCGTTGCATATTGCGAGAAAGTGAGACTTATGACACTTTTGGTATGCGAAGAATGCGACTGGACTCGAGTGCTTGATGGTAGGTGGATGAGAACAGTTAAGTGGGATCTCGGTCAACCGGGCCGAATCCGATTCCATTCAATAGCATTGATTGGGGCAACAAGACGTTTGCAGTAACTGCTTTGCCAAACATGAACCAAAATTGCCTTCCGATGAGTGCTCAAACATACTGTATGGCCGGGTTTGTTTGCGGTGAAAGTGGGAGCTCGCCAGCCTTGTTGATCGAGTAGTACGGGCACGCCACTCGTTGAGGGGCTATCGCACTGTAGGTACGATATCTATCATGAAATCCGAGTCGTGATAATTTATGAATTATCTAACGTGCACTCTCACGGACCCTTCGGTCACGCGTGAGAACATAGGCAAAACATGCATCGGAGCCTGACTCACATAAAGACACCTTGTTATCACCGTGCCGCCAATTGGCGCCTATCGTCTGATCTCGCTTCTTCAAGAGAACTATCACCATGCTCACCCTTCCGCTCGGCGCATTTCCGTTCACATTCCACGTCGATGGCATGACACTCAAAAAGGACGGCCAGCCAGATTGTGCATTATTCAACCCTGTGCAAATGGGCTTGCAGCGCTTGGCCGAAATAGAGCGCAGAAGGGCTGAACGGGCATTAAACTCTGCCTGGGTGCTTGAAGACGGTGAGGAGATTGTCAGTCTCATGGTGCGTCGGACGAGTGGCGGTGAAGTTCATAGATGGCTACTAACATTAAAGCGCGTAGAGCGGAGAATTTAGAGCTCAATGGCAGGAATTCAGACGCATGCCGCAATATTCAGTCCGATACGATGGCGATTCAAAGCGGCGCTGGGATGAGCTTTGCGCAAGAGTCGATGAGCTCACCGCACAAGACGGACGGCCCGGATCCCTCGTTTCCTTGCGAAATGCCATTCGACAGCAAGCTGTCCGCGGCGATGTCATGTCCGTTTCTCCTCCTCCTCAGCCTGTACTTCGTCGCGCCGCGCCGATTGAATATATCGAAATCTCTTCAGGAGATGAAATGGAGGGCATCGAGGAGCCAAAGCCTCCAAAACCTTTTTCGGCGCCAAAGCGTCATGTAAAATTTCACTCAAGTGTGCGTGCGAAGATAGAAGTCGAGTCCTCCAGCAGTTCAGAGTCAGAGTCAGACTCGGACTCGAGCTCAGACAAAGAAGAAGGCTTGCAGTCTGGCCCAAGGACAGCTCGTCATCTTCGATCTTCAGTGGCACATCCCAAGCCACCATCGGGATGCACCGTACCGAGAAAACAGCCAGGGCTTGGTGACAGTGACAACCCTAGAAGTATGGCAAATCTACTGAAGAGACGGCGCGTAGAGAGTCCTACAAAGGTGAGTTGTATACTTTGATATCTCGTTACCTGTAACATACATTCCACAGTGCGAGAGATGCGTCAAGAGCGGGCAGCAGTGCACTCTGTTAGCGGATAGACCCGTTCCAGGTCGCGCATGTATCCAGTGTCGCTCGCAGCACCGAGGATGTTCCCACACTCTGAAGACATGAGTAGCTCTGTTCGATCCACTTCAATACTGAAATCCTTTGATCCTGACCCAAGCCGTTCACAGATCATACGAGGACCTTGAACTAAAATGTGTCCGGAGACTTGAGTTGACCTCGGACGGATGTGGCATCCCCTACGCAGTCTGAGTGCTCAAGCCGATGCAGACCGGGCACCCCTCGCGCGGCCGAGTTTCGCGACATGACTACTTGGTCAACTTAGCCCTGCCTCAAATTCGAGACATGTACATTGAGATACTTACTATCGATGCTTCCCATTCAGAGCCATTCCTGCAAAGTTGTGGTGTTCTCCTCAAGCCAAGCAATGAATCCTGGTCAAAATGAGATCCCATGAGCTCCAAACCAACAAGCTTCTCTTACTAAAATACTAACTTAGTAAGCTCATCTCTTTTCGGGTAACTGGGTTTGAAGCTTTAAAGTTTGAACCAATTGCATCGATCTAACAATTGCGATCATCATCATTTGAATTTTGAAGTCCGCGCTTTAACGGACCATCACTGTGTACGTCTCTTGGATGTGCTGTTCTACTTGCGACCATGGACGCAGCATCACAAATAAGTATGTATGCAGGCTACGACCATGGTCGGATTCTGTATTCCTCAGCCTCGCATCCCTGGAGACAGCGACTATAAAGGATGACTTCGACACCTACAAGTTACTCACGAACCCACACCACCATGTCTTCTAAACTGTTTTCTCCCGTATCTGTCGGAAAGCTCAATCTGCAGCATCGTATCGTTCTAGCGCCTATGACCCGCTTCAAGGCTGGCAAGGACGATGGCGTCCCTCACGTACCATGCATGCGCGAGTACTACTCGCAGCGCGGTTCTGCTGCTGGCACCCTCCTCATCACCGAAGCGACCATCATTGCCCCACAGGCAGGCGGATACCCTCATGTCCCAGGCATCTGGTCGTCCGAACAAGTTGCTGCATGGAAAGAGGTACGTGATAGTGCCGTTGACTCAGCGTCCAGAGATGCTTAGGTTCGCTTCTCAGATTGTCGATGGTGTCCATGCTTGTGGAAGTTATGTCTACCTGCAGCTTTGGGCTCTTGGCCGTACCGCTCCTCCATCCGACGTCAAGCTCGTCAGCGCATCTGATATACCCATGAGCGGTGGACGTTCAGAGAAGCCCACGCCCCTTACAAAAGAGGAAATCCAGGAGTATATCCAGCTTCACGCTACAGCAGCGCACAATGCAGTCTTTGGTGCAGGGTTCGACGGTGTCGAGATCCATGGCGCAAATGGATACCTCATCGACCAGTTCATACAGGACGTATCCAACAAGCGGACGGATGAGTACGGTGGAAGCATCGAGAATCGTGCACGCTTTGCGTTGGAGATCGTCAAAGCTGTGGCTGACAGTGTGGGCGCCGAGCGTACTGCACTGCGTCTCAGTCCTTGGAGTCCCTTTCAAGGCGCGTGAAAGTGACATCTTGATCCTACTGGTACTCAACATCTTTCCAATAGACATGAAAATGGACGACCCAAAGCCCACGTTTGCGTACATCACCTCCCAACTTGTACAGCATCATCCCAACCTCGCTTATCTCCATGTCATCGAACCGCGTATTGCAGGGTACAATAACGCTGAAGGCGATGGTGCCGAATCGAACGACTTTATCCGCGAGATATGGGCACCAAGGCCCTACATGACTGCCGGAGGATACGTTCGAAAGAACGCTATGGAAGCGGCGGACAAGAAAGGAGAGCTCGTCGCCATCGGACGTTACTTCATCTCAAATGTATGTTTTTGTTCTGCGTCTAGTCGGTATGCTGATAGCAACGCAGCCCGATCTTGTTCGCCGTCTGAAGGAAGATATTCCACTTGCGGATTATGACCGTAGTACGTTTTATGTGCCTGGCGAATTCTCTGGCAAGGGTTACACAGACTTTCCTTTCGCTCCGTAGGATCTCTGGAACACAGTAGATTAGACTTTATGTAGGATGTCTGCGGAAAATTGATTCATAGCTTTGTCCAACAGCGTCCAACGTGACTTTCAAGTTTCAACGCGCGCGTGGCCACCTGGAGCGCCGAGTTGTGCACGAAGCACGTGACCGTGTTTCGATTGGATTGTTCAGCTTTCTAATTCTTTGGAATTCCGATTATGGATCATCATCGACATCCACTCTGTCATCTCCTGGACCGGTTCAGTCTTCTAGCATGCATTCGACAATGTATCCGGACACCACTATAAAGAGGGGCAGCCGGTAAAATAGCCACATCGACTCCAAAATGTCGTCTTCTTCCTCCAAGTTGTTCGAGCCCATCACTGTCGGCAAGCTCAACCTCCAGCACCGCATCGTCCTCGCCCCTTTGACTCGCTTCAAATCCGGAAAGGAGGACCATGTCCCGAACGTGCCGCGTATGAGCGAGTATTACTCCCAGCGTGGATCTGCGCCTGGCACCCTCCTCATCACCGAAGCAACCTTCATCGCCCCCCAAGCAGGAGGATACTTTCATGTGCCCGGGATCTGGTCGCCAGAGCAGATTGCTGCATGGAAAAAGGTGCGTCAATGCCCCTGCTGGCGCAGAATCCTGGTCGCTAATGCGATACTCCAGATCACAGACGCCGTTCACGCTCGAGGAAGCCACATCTACATGCAACTGTGGGCTCTCGGACGTGCAGCTGCAGCGCCTGGAGTTCCCGCATCCGATGTCCGACTGGTCAGCGCTTCAGACATTCCCTTGCACGATGGACGCCCAGAGAAGCCTTCCCCTCTTACCAAGGATGAAATCAAGGAATACGTCCAACTCTACGCTACAGCCGCGCACAATGCCGTGTTTGGCGCTGGATTCGATGGTGTTGAGGTGCACGGCGCGAATGGATATCTCATCGACCAGTTCACGCAGGATGTATCCAACAAGCGTACCGACGAGTATAGTGGCAGCATCAAGAACCGCGCACGGTTTGCACTGGAAGTCGTCAAGGCCGTCGTCGATACCGTTGGCGCCGACCGCACTGCCATCCGCCTGAGCCCATGGAGCCCCTTCCAAGGTGCGTTTGTACGTTTTGATTCAGTGTACTTCAGCTCATGTACGTCTAGATATGAAGATGGCGGACCCCAAACCTACCTTTTCCTACCTTGTTGGCCAGCTTGCTCAACGCCATCCAACGCTAGCATACCTTCATGTTGTCGAACCGCGTATTGACGGTAACGACGACGTTGAAGCGCAACAGCACGAATCGAACGATTTCATCCGCCAGATATGGGCACCCAGGCCATATGTAACTGCTGGAGCGTATGTTCGTGAGAACGCTTTCGAGGCGGCGAGTAGGCCTGGGGAGCTCGTTGCATTCGGCCGCTACTTCATCTCAAATGTACGATTCTTTGTATACTGGGAAAGTCTTGCTTGCTCACACAAAATCCCAGCCTGACCTTGTTCGCCGCTTGAAGGAGAACATCCCACTAACGAAGTATGACAGGAGCACGTTCTACGTTCCCGGAGACTTCTCAGGCAAGGGATATACGGACTTTTCTTTTGCTCCGTAGACTTCGTGTATTTTATGAGTAGAGCAGTAGAAAGTAACAAAGAAGCCCCAACACATTTCAAAAGCAATGTGAGATTGTGCAACATCTTGGCCGAGCGATAGTTGTTCGTTTCCTCAAACTCGAGGTGGCCTTGAAAACACCGTTGTCTTCTATGCACCGGGAATTAGAGTACTTATGTACATGTACAAGCTATTGTTTGCGCCGTTTCAATTCAAGTCCTTGCATGGGTGATCGGTATTGCGGACCGTGTTCCGATCAAACACGTCGAGGCCTTACGCGACCTTCATCACTCTCACAGAAAGCCCTTTGTTTGACAATTTGCACTGCGTACTTCTTTATCTGAGATGAAAAATCGGAAATTAGGGCCTGAGGATCATATCTTTCATTTGCTAGACCGTCTGGAGGTGTTGAAACTCATTCGGACAAAGGCCTATAGTCCATTTGGTTTTGCTCGAAGGTCATTTTCCAACAAAGAACCGGGAACGTGCAGCTAGGACCCGACACTCCCACCTCTTCTGGAGCGTATAAGAAGACCTGGTGCGTCTGCTCTTTACTTCTGTGCCCGACTGTGCTTGACATGAACATCCTCACCTCAGTGATTTCTTACCTATTCTCCTCTCATGTCAAGAAGAGATCCTCTTCCTCCAGCAAGTCAAAGTACACGGGCTCTGTTGTCACTGCTTACCCACTTGCCTCCTCGGCCTCTACGTCCTGTACCGCAGGCTCATCAAGGGCCGACTCTTGCGAGTCCTTTGGAGATTCCGCCCCGCTTTCCAGCCCTTTCAAGTCAAAATTCGTTGAAGACTTTTCCGTCCCCGAAGACTCCTTCCCCACCCTCAATCCACCTCGCATTCGCGCTGGCCCGGTGGATGTCACGTTCGTCCGTTGTCTGGGCTCTGGTACATTCGGTTCGGTCGTCCTCGCACAAGACAATAACCAACCCGGTCGCCTCGTCGCTGTTAAAAGCATCATAAAATCTGAATATATGCTCGAGGGCTTCCACATCGCAGACGACGTCTATCCTCTTTACTGCAGCCAGATCAAGGCGGAACGCATTGCGCTTGAGAAATGCGCAGAGTCGTATTCGCCATTCCTCCCCCAGAATGTGAATTTTGCGCAGGACGCTCGGTTATGTTACTTCATAATGGTATGTTGACTCGCTATTGTGATGGGGTTAGCGCTCACAAAGAACAGGATCCTCATCCAATGAGCCTGGATAATCTTTTGAATGACCATCGGGACACTTCAACTCCTATGCCCGGCCCTTTTCTTCGCTGGTTCATCCAACAGGTGGTGCGTTGAACTCCATGACCTCTCAAGAGTGTTGACGCTGATCATCTTGATCAATAGGTATGCGCCGTCCTGGCTCTGCATAGGCGCGGGATAGCCCATCTTGACCTGAAGCCCGCAAACTTCATGATCAAATCTGACGGGTACCTTTGTACCATCGACTTTGGCTTATCAACAACAAGCGAGAGCCTTCCGCGGAGGGTGCTGGGGACGACCGGGTACTATGCACCTGAGGTTGTACCCGTCGAAGGCCGGCCAGACCTGATGTTCGATACGCAGACCGCGGACGTGTACAGTGTCGGGCAGGTTCTGCTGGACCTATGCTTGTCTCCAGACGATGTTGTCGACTTTGGGGCGGAGGGCGCGATGTCCAGGCTGCAGGAGGTCAACGGTGATATGGCCAACGTTGTGAGGAAGACGATGCTTCCATGGTGCGAGCGGCCGGGTTTGAAAAATCTGGTATATGCGCCTGGGATGTTTGAAAATGAAATGTATGTTCCTTGTTGTTTGCGCTTTGCGTCGACTATTCTGACCGGAGCTTAGACAATATCGCACGATGAAGGATGGGCTGTTGAAGGCACCGTGGTGCCCGGCTCCTCTCTCCTGCTGAAGTGCTCGACAGCGATGGTGACTTCGATGAATAGCAAGGGACGGGCTCTGTATAATGTGTATGAGTTTGTGTATAGATGTACACCGGGAACAAAATGGGCCTCCACCTCTAGACACCGACTGAGTTACACAAGACAACTTCGGGATGTTGTGTAACGTCCTTCGAGTAGAGAATAGTGAAGCCTCGTAATTTTTCAATGATAATGTTCGACGCAATGAAATTATAAAGCGTGCAGCGCCGCCACACTCGGGGTGGGCGACTCGGCGTGACGTCACACATCTTTGCTGTAAACCACGATCATCTAGACCGGATGCGGCGATAGACGACGACGACGACGACGATGAAGAAGAAGGCGCGTCAAAAACGTCGGGATGTGCGCCAATTCAACTGACACGTCGCGCAGGTGTTGCTCATGGGCGCGTCGGGGAGCGGCAAGACATCAATGCGCTCTTTGATCTTCTCCAACAATCCCGCCTCGATGACCGCCAGACTCGGCGCGACCATCGACGTCGAGCAGAACCACGTCCGTTTCCTGGGCGACCTCATTTTGAATCTTTGGGACTGTGGCGGCCAAGACGCGTTTATGGACACCTATCTCACCACCCAGCGCTCGACCATCTTCCAGCATGTGGGCGTGCTGATCTATGTATTCGACGTCGAGTCAAGAGAGATGAGCAAGGACCTCGAGTACTACACGGACTGCCTGGACGGCCTCATATCGTACAGCAAAGATGCCTCTGTCTTCCTGCTCGTACACAAGATGGATCTTGTCCGCGGGGACAGCGAGGTGTTTGAGAAGAAACGCAAGGAGCTCCTTGCGGCCACTGGCGCTAAAGAGGCAACTGTGTTTCCGACCAGTATCTACGATGAATCCTTGTACAAGGTACATGCTTCTCCCCCTGCATACCGCTAGGATGCAGCTAACCCTCTATGACAGGCATGGTCCAGCATTGTACACACCCTCATTCCCAACGCCGCCGTATTGACGAAACATCTCAAGACTTTCGCGGGAATATGCTGTGCAACAGAGGTTGTTCTCTTCGAAAGGACTACATTCCTGGTCATTGCAACCTCATCACAGTCCGACGATGGCACGGACGATCTGGGGATGATGGCCACTCGCTACGAGCGCACCTCGGACCTCATCAAGGCCTTCAAGCAATCTTGTGCCCGCGCACGTGAAGAGTTCTGCGCACTAGAGGTCGAGCTGCCAGATTTCACCGCCGTGCTAGACGAGATGACGCGGAATACCTACGTGTTGGTCGTCGCACACGATCCCCTGGTGCAAACAGCGGCACTCAGACTCAACATCCGTATGGCTCGCTCGCGCTTCGAGCTCCTCCAAGATAGTTCATAGAAGTTGGATTATACATCGGCACCATGAGAATATGTAGTATGGTGGCTGTAAGTATTTATATAAAGTGTTCTAATTATTATACCTGTGGTCCGTATTCTAATCTACAGGTTGATTATCCATCACAAGGCCGGCTTGCGAGTGAGCAAAATATGATAATTTTTAGGATGAGGACCAGTGCCACTGCCGTGACTCGGTGGGTATATACCGGCCCTCGAGGCAGTCGACGAAGCCCCGCAGATAGTTCACATGCATCTCAAGGTCTCTCGTCTCCCTCCGTAGCACCTGCAGCTCAGACTCGCGCTCGTGAATCCCACGTTCAAGATCGCCTTCCTTGACCTTTTGGCGGCGGCGCGCGCGCCTGGCAGCATCTGCATTGCGTTTGCGTCTTTCGACTTCCGTGGTCGACAACGCCGCTGTGGACGAGTGGGAAGAGGAAGGCGACAGTGAGAGTTGCCCTTGTGTCCCAGAGGCGCCAAAGCTAGCACCAGCGTGGGAGGCGCTTGGTGAAGACAGAGCGAGGTTTGGCATGTGCATGACAGCCTCGGCGCTCGAGGCAAAGGATGTTGCGCCTCCTAGGATCCGGCTAGGACCCGCCAGGTTTGCCCAGTAGGCATCCTGAGTCGAGTTGGAGTCGAATGGCGGGCCCCAAACCTGGCCAATGTACGGGCTGGTGGATTTGTTGGAGGGCATTTTGATGAGGCTGATAATGCTCGTGAGTCGTTGTGCATGGGAGGCCAATGAGATGCCAACTCACGAGAAGGGACAGATGCGTGAGGGGCGTGTTCTCGCCGGTGGGGGGATGGGTCCTATAATGATGCCCTTCACAATCGACCGTCTGGCCTTTATAAGTTGGCCCTTTACACCTAACCCAAGCCAATCACGATGGTGCCATTGTTGATTGCTGGAGTCCGGTCGCTCCGCGTTCCCGATGATGGTGTGCACTTGAAGGTGAGCGCTTACTGCTTAGTAGTGCATGCCAACGTGAACCATGTTTGACGATTGTGTTGCCAGGGTGTATGTAGCCCTTGATATCGGAAAACCCCGTTGAGCAGAGGTGTATTCCGCTAGTATTCCGCGCTGCTTGGTTGGCGAATCGTGTGGACTTCAAGCGGTCGTGTGCCCACCAGTATTGAAGTAGAAAATGATTTATCCTCTCATGTTTGCCCTCGGTCAAATTCGGCGTGATGTACAGCTATTTGGTCAGTATACAACAGCAATCCTCGAACTTGAAGCTGCAGCGACAGTGAACGATATCTATTTGCGATTTGGGAGATAGCAGCCCGTGGGGCTGTACAGAAGGGTCGCTAGACATCCTGGCAGATGTCCCTCCCAAATGGTAGACCAAGCGCTGGGCAGCATCACCCTGAATGCTCGCCAAGCAGCTCTAAACGGTGTAGAATTCGCAGTTGTGGCGGTTCAAGCATCATGGCTACCTATCGCATGGAATGTGCTCCACACCATCGACTTAAGAAGGTTAAAGACAGTCGGGCATAACCGTAGCGCCAAGTATCGCGGTGCTGTCCCCGCAAGGATGGCCACTTGTGCAAAGGACATCCGAGTTCACTGAATGAGTGGCATGCCACTGCCAGGCGCCCGAGGGCCACAAGGTCTCCACTTTTCCCTGTCTTTCAGTTGTGGGATGAATGTGTACTGATGGAGACAGATAAAATGTTCGTGGGAGGACATATGTATACGGGCGTCTTTCACTGTTCCTTATGGGTCCAGTGATACGATCGAATAGCGTGGGAATAGTACTAAGTACATTGTCAGTAACCATCATACTATCACGTCGATCCTAAGTCCACGGAGTCTTGGTACCAGAGAATTAAAAAAAAAGTATACAGACTTGCTTCGGCCGACAGACTTCATATCGTGTGCATGGGGGGCTTATCGCAAACCAATGTCACTCCAACCTGCTTCCTGTCCGTGTTCGCCAAAGTGACACTCTTACTTCCCGTGCTCGGTAAGCCTCCACCCTTCCTTCATAGCTCCCCTTACTTTCCCTAACGTACACCATCAGTATACCAGATCTTCACGAAAATCGCAAGCAACACCCACAGACATGCACCCCGGCGAGTGCTTGCCCACACTGTTGGACGGTTCATGTCGGACAGATTCCACTTTACCGAACTGCAAGCATTGTTTGGAAATGACAGCACGATAATGTACATGATTTGGGCCTTGATTTCACTGCAATGGCCTCGTATCGAAGAGGTAGGTGGAGGCGCGCGTATCGCTTGGTTGGGACCAAAGCCTAACAAACCGGGCAAACTCATTCTATATGTACCTGGTGGGTGCCACCACTATCTGTAGATTGCAATGCTTACCACCGCAGTGCAGGAGGAGGGTTTGTCAATCCAATACCACCCACCAACATCGCCAGCATTCACGAAATGAAGAAACACACGAAGCAGAAGGGCCTCGATATCGGCGTCGCGATGGTCGTTTATAGTCCGCGTCTTCTTTGCTACCTCATGGGACTTCCCACTGAAACTATCATAGAGCTACGACCCGAAGGACGGTTCCCAAGTCAGCTTTTGCAAACGGAATGTACCCTCCATGCCTTGCTCACTGCTGGATTCAGTCCAGAAGATATCATTTTATGCGGAGATTCCGCCGGCGCGCACATCGCTCTTCAGCTTATTTCTCATATCCTTCATCCAACCGCTTTATCAAACATCGGCAAGCCCGTCCTGCCTTCGACGGTTAAGTTCCGCGGCGTCGTCCTTATTTCACCATACGTTGGCCTTGCAGGATGCTCAAGTCTTCTTCGTAATGGGAACGAAGACCTTATTTCACCTGAAAACTACCTTTCATGGGGCTCCGGGTATCTGGGCGACGTCCCGGTCGACATCCCCGCCTTCGCAGACCCACTGCTTGCACCGGCGTCATGGTTTGACGGACTAGCTACCGTGGTCGACCAAATTCTTGTGGTAGCCGGGGAGAAAGAGTGTTTGATCGATGCAATAGTCGAATTTCACAACACACACCTTGAACCGCAACTCACTCGGGACAAGCTACGGTTCATGCGCATCCAGGATGGTGTGCACGATGACTTCGTGCTGGACTTTGCATTTCCGCCGTATGTTCTTACTCAGTCAACACGCGATATACTCGACTGGGTCGCCGGTGTGTTTACCCAGGGGTAACTTCTTTCACCTCTGGAGATTCAGAGCCCCTTGTGTCCATGGTCTCATGTACAGTGCGTGCTCATAGATGTGAGCTTTCGATGGACTTCTGCGACGACCAGCTCATTCTCATGTAGGTCGCCCTGGGGCCTGGCCATAGTTACCATTACAACTGCATTTCTATGCTACTATTTTTCGTCAACACCGTCATATCATGCAATCGCAAAGAAGAGTATCATGTCCGAGGTTTATTCCAGGACAGCGCTGTTTCATGGTATGATATGATTGGTTCATAGCTAAGCGCCAACGATTTGCATTGGCGATCCCTCGAGTCTGTAAATCAACAGTTACACTGAGTAAATCAACGCTCAGCCAGGTGACTTCGACGCGCCGTTGTTTTTTCTCCCCTTTGCTGATACGTGGCTCCTCTTAAGTTCTATTCCGCATGATATTTTGCGGCTACTTTTCTCCTACTCTTTTTCTCGATGCCGTCCAACCACCTGGTCATTTCTCTCTTCCACACGTCCACTGCCAGCGCTTCGCAGTCATGACCTCCATAGCGCGTTCTCATCTCCCAAAGCCGGAGAGATATGGCGATGTGAGCCCAGCATTCTTTGCGTTGAAGGTAGCGATGCTTTCGCCGATGCTGGGTGCGTTTATCACTCGTCTTATCACATCGCGGATGGCACTAATTTCCATCGATAGTATCCTACGTTGCATACCGTCTCGCCGCCTCGCGTCTGTCTGACTCCGCTAAGAGCATGAGACGCACATCCATCGAGGCTGCGACGCGTTTTTTCACCGACTGGCTCAGCTACTCCGAGATACAGGCTGCGTGCGGTCGCTCAATAACCATGTACAAGCTCTGGACGGCATTGGAGAGGCAACCGTTTGCTGTGGATAGTATCGGCGAGGATGCTTGCATAGCTTGGCTGGGACCGAAGCCCATGGACAAGCCAGACAAAGTCATTCTGTACTTCCCGGGTGGTGGCTACATCAACCCACCGACAACAGCGAATATGTCGTTTATCCACGAGATGAAGCGGCATGCAGAAGAAAGAGGGGCCAGTGTTTCTGTGGCGATGTTACTCTACAGTGCGTTTTCCCATTGTCCGAATCCGAGCGGATGACTAAGCCAGCGCCTGTGTAGAACTGCGCCCTGAAGGACACTTCCCCACACAGGTTAGAGATGCAAAGAATGGGCTGGATTTCATTCTATCACTCGACGTCGATCCATCCAACATCCAGCTCGTCGGCGACTCTGCTGGTGGGCATCTACTGCTGCAATTCATCTCACATATTCTCCACCCACTACCACCGCTTATGTGCGACCCAATCCCTTCGGATATCAAATTCGGCGGGATCTTCCTTGTATCTCCTTCTGTGTCGCTGCGCGGGGACGTTGGGCGGGACGGGTTCGAGCGCAACGATGGTGTCGACGCGCTAAGCCCAAAAATATACAGGAAGTGGGGATCTGAGTACTTCTATGAAGTATCGGAGGACTTCCTACCCTTTGGAGACGCTGTGCACGCCCCGCACGGGTGGTTTGATGGGTTAGAGAACGTTGCAGAGAGGGTGCTTTTGAGCGCGGGAGAGCACGAATGCCCCACAGACGCGATCGAAATATTGTGGGACAAACATTTACAGAAGCATCCAAATAGCAAGTTCGTCGTGGTCAAGGATGGCGTACACGTCGACTTCGTTCTTGATTTTGTGGTGAAGCCATTCCAGGTCGGAGAGCAGACGAGGGAAGTGTTTGACTGGGTGTCAGATGGATTTGCTTAGGATGGGCCACCAAATGTATTCACATATGATAATCAACTTTTCCTGCTCGAGAGTTCAAGAGTTCAAACGTTCAAGTCCAAGTCCAGACAGCGTTCACTCTCATCGCGCGGCGAAAATCTCCATATGATTGTAATAAGCCTTTGAAAGACTGCACACCTCTATGCATATGCGATCTACATAGAATACTTCAGCTGCTCTTTGTATCCTTCCAAGTGGTTCTCCCAGCGCCCGTCATAGTTCATGACCGTAACATTCACCTCGTTGAATGGGCTATACGGGACATTCTCACCAACAGCTAACGGGTCAGTTCTCGATTCGTAGTTCATGCGGCTAATGGCCCATTTGCGCCTACTAATCTGGTCGGGCGTGGGATTTGTGGCGGCGAAGGCTTCTTTTACTTCCTCCCATCCACTGACACCGCCTGCATCCTCTGCGGGTGGATATCCTGAAAGTTCCTCTTCAATACAATGAAGTTCGGAAAACATATACAAAACATACCGACTGCCGAGGCAAAAAGTGGTCGGGCAGCGGACGCCATCCGCTCTCCCTTGAATGTCAACCGGTGTTCCCAGTTATCCTGGCAAGTACGTTACACATTAATGCATGTGGACGATGGCGAAGAAGTGATCCTTACACCAAAGTCATAAAGATACTCCAACGGCAGAACCTCGCCATTCTTGAGCACTTTCGCTCGATGTTTTCCTTCCGCATCGTACACATCAGACAGCTTGATTTGCGACTCGTATATCTGGGGGGACTTGGGTGCAAACTCGGGAAGCTCGTCTTGCTCGCCATCCATCCTGATGCGAAGAACACTTGTGTCTGGGGCGAAGGAAATGCCACCACTGCGGTTTGGCCGACCCGTCTTGTAGCTGAACTCGTGCAAATGAACCTGCTGCCAAGGACCGAAAGCGTATTGAATAACGAAATGAAGCTCTTGGAAGGTGTACCAGGCCGGAACGTCGACCACACGTGTAATGACAGGGTCTCTCGAACCAAGGAGCTCAATCTTGAACGTGTACACTGTCCTGCAGAGTCGGGTGTTCATAGGTAGCATTCGGAGACCAAGGATTGAACATACTTTCCACAGTATTTCTTGTGGAGCTTCCAGTCCTTTTGACATACATAGCATGAGTGCCACCAGACAACGTTGCGTACAGTCCTTCAACGCACGGCTGTTTGGCACTTGACGCTGCAATACCGCGACCTTTGAGAGCCGCCTTTGCATCTACTACACGCTTGTGTAGCCTCTTTTTCGCAGAAAAAGGCTCGGCAGGTAGTCGGGGACGGATATTCGGGAATGGGAGGCTTGGGTGCCATGGCTGTCGAATGATGAAGTTCGGAGATCGGCCCGGACCACGCAGCCTGTTTTCGATCCATCATCATCATCATCATCGCGTCTATCCTCTCACTCCCACCAACCCAGAAACCAAACGAAAACATAGCCATCACGATGTCGGAAGCACAACAACAAGTGAACGTTGGAGACCTCAGCCTGCAGCAGCTCTCAGAAGTCAGGAAACAGCTCGAAGAGGTGTGTGCTTTGCTTGACCATTGAACGCGTCCTGATATGAGCACTAGGAACTAGGACATCTTACTACTTCATTTGCCCAACTAAAGGCTGCGCAAGTCAAGTTCAAATCTTGTATTGAGAACGTACAAGAGTTGAAGCGACCAAGCGCGAAGGGTATTTCTCTATCGGATGCTAACACACTTTTCTCACTCTACGTGTAGGGAACTCTATTCTCGTACCTCTCACCAACTCTCTCTATGTTCCTGGCAAGATAAGAACATCTAACAGTGTTCTTGTTGATGTTGGTACCGGCTATTACGTCGAAAAGGTGCGTTCATGTCTCTTCGTGATTCTGTGCGCGCATGTCAAGATGTCATCCTTGCCTTCAATCCATTCTATCACCCCTCGATAAAGTCCCAGACTCATTGTGTCAACAGAGCCTTTCTGATGCAAGCAACCACTACTCGAACAAAGTAGAATTCCTCAATGGCAACCTTGCCAAGCTCGACGAAACGATTTCGAAGAAGCGGGAGAATATGAGCATGCTGCTGAACGTTATGCAAAGTAAACTTGCTGCACAGACAGGGACAGAAGGGAAAGCCGAGGACTAATCTAGAATGGCGTACCGCTCTTTGTGTTCAATTTCGCGTGCTTTGGTAGCTACATCCAGGCTACTTCGACTCAGTAGGATTTGTTCCATCAATAAATATCATCGAATTCACTTACAACTCCTGGGCGCGCGTCTCCAGTCCGTCACTTTGAGTGTCGGCCAGCTCTTGTGCACTCGATGCATCAAACCGAAGGGGCGTGATAACGGGAATAAGTAAAGGATGTAAACCAAATCATGGCCCAGATGATGGTCAGTGATTGAATATTGATGGCGCATCACAGTTGTCGGCGCCACGGCTGATCGGTCCGACCCTGTCAATCCTGTTTCAATCGAGCTTTTGAACTTTTGAAGACCTACTATCATGTCGCCAACTTTTCCTGCGGAAATCTTTGATCACATCCTAGACTGCCTTGCCCTGGAACTTACGACACGCTCTCCACAGCAAGCTCGTCCGCTGGTATCATCGTCCGGCATACATAGTACAAACGGCAGGGCTTTTGGCCAGAGTGACCGGGCGCCCAGTATCTTCTGATGTTATATCAGAGAGCTCGAAGAAAGAATGGCTGAAGACCCTCATTGTCTGCGCGCAAGTATGTCGTGGATGGGTCCCACGCTCTCGCCTCCACTACTTTCGGAAATGCCGTACCATTCGTATCCGCGGCCGCGCAGATTGGGCCAAGTTCGTTGAGATTGTCTCCAACGAAAACTTCACATTTGGCGCATATATCCTCTGTATCGACATACACTGGACTCCGCAACCCGACGCTGCTTCTACGGTCGGCAAAGCTGAGGAAGAAGAAACTCGGTCGGAAGATGTTAATGAACTTTTGGCTGTAGATGGAGCACCGTTCGACGCTGCTTTCACGGACGGCCTCTGCATGATGCTGGCGCAACTATCCAACCTCCACACTCTCGCCCTATGCAACACCACAATCATGAAGCAGGATATGTCGGAAGCCGCATGGCAAGCGCTTACAACAGTAATGTCGCGCCTTTCCACCTTCACCATGAAGGAGTGCCAGGTCGGCTTTTACGAGATGCTGGCGTTGGCAGCGTATTTGCGATCCGTACGCATTCTTTGCTTCCAGCGCAATGTCATCCCTGGCCATTACACTGCGGCTCGAACAAATGCGATGATTGCGCTGAAAGGCAAAATTCTGCAACGGGTCACAACGCTGAATATTGCGTATACCCCTGATGATTCATATCTCCCCATCATTGACCTATGTGCCCGTGGAGACGGCGGGCCTCCCTTGAATCTCATGCTGGAACTACCGCCCTTTCGACAGGTGAGGCGGGTTCTTAGCGCCATAGGTGAAGTCAAGAACCTTGTCGACCTCCATTTAAGAGCAAGTGGGATCGAGCACTATTGTACGTACAAGCCTCAGGCGTTCATTTGTTTCTGTGCACTGATTTGGCTCTCCCAGGCTCCTTTTCGGACTGGGCGTTCGCTCACACTGTACACACATCATCCTGACGTCAATTACTCTTCCTTGAAGGCTCTCACCCTCAGTCATCTTATCAGTGACGTTCCTACCGGAGGAGGCGGCATGTATAAATCAAATCGACCCGTCCTGCTACTCGGCGCCATGTCCTGCCCGAACCTGCGCTCTCTGCATCTTGGTTTATGCAATAAGCAGATTCCGAGGTATATGTTGATCCAAATCGACTGGTATGACATCGGGAATGCGTTGCGCGTCAGCCAGTTTCCTCGTCTCTCCATGGTCGAGGTCATGGATGTCTATCAGCAGACAGCCATAAACAACCTGGAGGAGTGTTTGGCGTTGACGGTGATTGGCGGTCTCACGAAGGCCGTTCTGCCAATGCTGGACGCTAACGCAAGGGTCCGCGTGAGTAGGACCTCCAAATCACCCATCGTCGAGGGCTTTCTGCAGCGACGGAGCACAGGTACCAGCGCGTCTGAGGTGGAGCTTGCATTCGATTTTAACGACATGCTTGTGGGCACGAAGACTCAAGAGAGCACCAAGGAGACGTATGAAGGTTCATGTTTCGCAGATTGGCACGGGCAGGGTCATACCGCCTTGCGGTCGTGTTTTTATGCCTGACGGTCTGCTTTCATAGACAAACGGATAGACCTGAATATATATCTGGAAATGTTGCACCAGGAAAGTCATCGAGAGAGGGACTGTATTCAATACTTTTGAGCGCACTGCGAGCAGGTTATCGGACACGAGTGTTCTGCCTCAATTCCACGTAGTTTGTGATAGACCGTATAGGCGGGAAGAGGTGTGATATATTGCGTGCGAATGAATATTTAGGGAGCTGGAGCAACAACTGGCTGTATAGAGCGATGCCTCCACTGCCTGAGCCAGTCAATCGGCTTCCCTTCACTCTTCTCTACCAAGAGGTCCACAGCACGCAGGTAGGTCTTGACCCATTTGTTCTGCAATGACTTTCCATCCTGCCACTGGCTGATAATCTTGGTGGTGCTGAGACCAAGCATGGTGCGGATTTCGGGAAGGAGGCCTTGCAGGAGCTCGGTTTGGCCTTGCTTTGCGGACGTCGCGGCCAGAATGGAGGATGCAACTATATCACGCTCGAGGTTGCCGACATTGTGAACAGCGAACAGTGCGGCAGCGACGGGGACTTGGTCGAGAGCACCGTAGCGGTGGAGGGAGTGCATGAGCTGCTGCCCAGCGGAACGGGTCATTTGCATGCGGTAGCGGGGGACGTCGGAGAACACTTTGAGTGCGACCTCTGGGCATCCGAGGCTGTCACAGCGAACTGCAGAACTATGAGTACCCAATGGGGAATGTTAAACAAAGACGCACGAGTAAGGAGCTCGACATGCCGCGGCTCATAGGTCCACCCATACTTTGCATCGAGCAAGGGAATAAGGTCAACAACTTGTTCCAACTGGGCGCGGTTTCCGGCGAGTTGGACGAGCCTGGGGAAAGTCGACTTGCGGGGGAACGCCGGATGCTTGTGTGCACGCTTCTCTTCCATGGTTTGGGCACGAATCTGGGGGACAGCAAAGTCCCACAGCTGGGTGAACTCCCTGTTCCGTCGGCGGTCGGACATCCTCGTTCGTGCGGCTTTGGCTTTGGAAGTGGCCGTCTGGGTTTTGGCAGAGGCAGTAGTGGAAGTTTGTTGCACGGAGGCGGTGGCGGCAGCATCCGGGCTGGAGGCCATACTGCCGAAGAGGTCATCGTCGCCGTCCTCGAACGCGTCGACCACTGCGCGTTTCTTCTTCGCGAATGCTGCATATTGTTAGGATTGCAATCTACCAGGCTAACTCAGGGCGCACCTGCTGTAGATGTCTGCAAGGAGCGCGCGCAAGGCCGTTGCAAGGCCGGACGAAGCGCGAATGCCGCTCGGAGCATTGCGACGTGACGGTTAACGGAAAAAAGGTGCGATCGGCCCGGACGCCGAGCTTTCAAGTGTTCCTTTCATAGCAAGCGCCTTTCACTTACTTGCTGTTCATCATAAGTCGCTGTAGGGGTGAATACTCATTTGGACGATAATACCCCATGCGTGAGTTACCTCTTCCTTACGTTGTTGATTCTCGAACAAATTTACGCTTCCAATTGGTGCTTGCAGCCTTGTGCTTTAATACATAATCCCGGGCCCGTCAACGGTCAGAGTATAAAGCCCAATGGCCAGACGACCAATGCCAGATTCCCACGCTCTGACACTCTCACTCTAACTCTCACTGTTTAGCGTATGAAAAATTTTCAGCTTATGAGGCTTATTACTCACAACACTTTTCAGCATGCCTGCTGTATCACTCGAAAGTCTGGCCGTCGAGACAATTGGCGAGATCTTATCCCATCTCATAGAATCATCCTTCTGGGATTGTATGGAAGACAGCCTCCACAAAGACGATACAGAGACAATCTTACGCAGTTCCCGCGCTGTCGCTCAAGCGCGCCAAACTATCACAGCGCCTGTTTCGCGAAGGTACCGGCAAGCAGCCCTTCTCCAGTCAGACCTCTGGCGGCACATCGTCTTTACCGTTTCACCCAAGCAAGATCTATTCGATACCATCCTCCGCATTCACCACGAGAATCAATCGCGCGCAGGCACCCTCGGTCTCCGCATTATTTGCAACCTTGAAGATGCGTCGACTGCGGTCCAGCAGTGCGCTTCTGCGGTGCTCTCATCACTGCTACCCAAAACATCCTCTCTCATCCTCGTCCTCCCCCTTCTTGACAACCACAGTTACCCCAGCTTCTCCCTAAACTTCGAACCTTTCGCGACCAAACGACTGGTACAAATGGCTGTGGTCCATCGAGGATCGCCCTGGCACACACCGAATCCATGGGCTGAGAAATGCATCCCCACAATCCCAAACCTTCGCTGGTATCGAGGAAACGCCTATTCCACTCGAGGAAACCGGAACCTGCGGTATCTTCACCTCGGCAATATTATGTTAACGCATTTGATGAGGATGATCTCTGGGTCGCCAGTGCTGGAATCTATCCACGTCAGGACCGTATACACGAACGATGCCGCTATCCCACCCCACCTCATACACCACAAACTCTCTATCGTCCATATCGGCAGCCTCGACACAGAGTTTTTCACCCATGTCACATTGCCTGCACTCCGCGTCCTCGACTGCACGCTGAAGTACCCCGACCATATTCAAGCGGGCAAGTCGTGGCCCGAGGGACCTGAATATTCCAATGCCGTCGATTTTATCCAGCGGTCCAACTGCAAGCTCACTTCCCTGTCTGTGGGGTACAACCTCTTTGGGCCATCCCTCGTCGATATTTTGAAGAATCAGAACGAACTGGAGTCACTGGAATTGCGCACACCTGAAAGGTGGCTCATTGAGATGGGTCAGGACGCTCGCGTCGACCCGCTCGCTATCAAGTACCTCTCTGCGCCCAATGTTCCCAAACTGCGCGACTTGTCGATTGTCATGGATTGCAAGAATGCTACTTCTCTGAAGGAGGCGCTGGAGAGTCGATTGCACGTCGAAACAGTAGCCAAACTGGACACACTGGAGGTGATGGTGACAGGTTTGCAAGGGAAGTACTCCCGGCCTGAGATGAGCGACCTTGAGAAGGTATTCGGGGAGTACGAGGACATGGGCGTTTTGGTGTATGTTCAGAATTATGGGAGAAGGCAAACCCAATGCGGGGATATGGGAGAGAACCAGTTTGTGGAGGAATTCTTTTGAATCTGGCTGTATATCCGTGATTCTCGGCGCACAAAGTACCTTGTAACACTATATAGAAGCGATGAAAGCACCGCACCTTGTCTTTTGTATGATGAATGCCCAGGTGCATATTGGAGGAGATTAGTGCAGCGCAACCGTCCCAGGTCTTCTGCTCAGATACTGAGTAGTGCATCATAGATATGGGAAATCTCTCGGGTCGTGAGTCACATCTCCAATCCACTGAGAATTTATGAGCAAACACAAAGTCCAATCCTCAATGGTGGCATATGGGGCGTTGGATGGTTGGTTGGATCAAACGATCGGCGGCTACAGAATCCGGGCACAGCACTACTCGGCTTCTGACCACCACTACTCTGCCGTTGTTGCTGGCCGTACATGGCTCCTGACACTCGTTACTCGTCTGCAGAGACTCTGGACGACGATGACGCGACTATAACCTCATCCAGACCGCCCAGACGGACGGTGTACTACAACGACGGTCCGTTCGATGCGCCAAGCTCCGAGGACGAAGATGAGGTGCCGTTTCTGGACAAGTCACAAAGTATGGGAGAGGCAGAACGGGGATTCGGACAGACATCACATCGAGAACAGCGCCCGGCGAAACCGTCGTCCGTGCGCTTTCTTGTCATCACTCTTTGCGCGTTGGTAGCGCTTGCAACGGTTATCGGCGTGTTTGCGGCGCGCAGCTATGTGGGGACGGTCTACAGGCTGCCGGGATATCATAAAATCACCATGGACGACATTTTCAACGGGACCTTCAGGTCGGAATATCACAGTATCGAATGGGTTGCTGAAGGTGC
Source organism: Cylindrobasidium torrendii FP15055 ss-10 (assembly GCA_000934385.1). Taxonomy (NCBI): domain Eukaryota; kingdom Fungi; phylum Basidiomycota; class Agaricomycetes; order Agaricales; family Physalacriaceae; genus Cylindrobasidium; species Cylindrobasidium torrendii. The sequence goes on along the minus strand of KN880516.1, from coordinate 48,771 downwards.
GCACCAGTGTGATGCTGGGAACATAACTAATGTTACCCTGTAGCGGGGGACGGCGTGTTTTCCATCGAGACAGGCGATGCTATCCAGCTTGTTGATCTCAAGACGAATGAGACCCGGACGCTGGTCAATACCACGGACATGACAAACGTATGCTACCTGCGAACTGTCAGGTCTACCACGACTGACTAACGCGCAGGATAGCGGAAGCAAACTGGAGTATCACAGCTGGTCGCTTTCCGCGGACATGAAGTATCTGCTTTTGAAAGCCGACTACAAGAAGCAATGGCGGCACTCGAGCTTTGGCAACTACTACATCCATGATATTGCTGCCAAGTCCACCAAGCCACTCGTACCTCCCACGAACCCACCCACGACTGCCTACGCAAATTGGTCGCCCTCTGGCCAGTCCATCGCATTTGTCTCGGGTAACGATCTCTACGTCCTAGCCTCACCAACATCTGGCACGCCTACTCGTGTGACATCCTCAGGCTCGACTACCCTCTTCCACGGCGTACCAGACTGGGTATACGAAGAAGAGGTTTTCAGTGACGAGTTCGCCCTGTGGTGGTCCCCCGACTCGAACAAAGTTGCATTTTTGAAACTGGATGAAGCCAAGGTCGAGGAGTACACGTTCCCCATATACAACCCAACGGATAACTCCTCCACCATCACACCATACCCGTCCGAGACCACCATGAAGTATCCAAAGCCAGGATATGCCAACCCTCTCGTGGATATCTTTGTGTACGACATAGACAAGAAGGACACGATCGAGCTGGACTGGCCTAACCGCTTCCCCCGCGAAGATGCAGTCATTCAAGAGGTCACTTGGGTGGGCGACGATGAACTCATTATCAAGGAAGTTACGAGGAATGCCACGGCCGGCAGTGTCGTCTATTTCGACGCGAAGGACCTGACCAAGGGTCAGATTGTTCGTAAACTTGGGAAGGAGGGTGAGGAGGGAGACAATGGCTGGATCGAGCCCAACCAAAATATTCACCCAGTCGAAGGTGGTTATCTCGACGTTGTTCCTACCAAGGATGGCTGGAGTCACATTGCTCTCTTCAGTCCGGTTAATTCAAGTGAACCCATCTGGCTCACCTCTGGCGCCTGGGAAGTGACAAGCGGTATCAAGGCCTTTGACAAGAAGAATAATACTGTGTGAGTGCTATTCCTCCCTCCATATTGTCGTTTCGCTGATGCGTTGAAGTTACTTTGAGGCAGCCTCGCCGACCCCCGTCGAGCGCAACCTCTACTCAGTCAGCCTGCCCAAGGATAATGGCGCCCCATCGACGGTGTCTCTCACGGCTTCTCCCCAAGAGGATATACCCTCATACTACTCCTCTTCGTTCTCTCCCGAAGCTGGATACTATGTCCTCACCTATCTTGGACCCGATGTTCCCTGGCAGCGCATCATCAAGGCCGATTCCCCTTCGTTTGACTACGTCCTGTCGTCGAACATCGACTTGCGGAACACCACCAGCGTCTACGAAGCACCTACCATCATACACTCAACCTTGAACAACGACGGATACGATCTGAATGTGGTTGAAATGCGTCCCCCGCGTATGGATGGTTCAGGACGCACGAAGTATCCAGTTCTCTTCAAGGTGTACGGTGGCCCCAATAGCCAGACAGTCAACCAGCGCTTCTCTCGTGAATGGGAACACTACCTCGCATGCTCTTTGGAGTATGTTATTGTCAGCATCGATGGACGCGGAACCGCCGCTGGGGGTCGTGGCCTGCGCTCTGTTGTCAAAGACAACTTGGGCTGGTACGAGGTGATAGACCAAGTGGCGGCAGCGAGGGAGTGGGCATCGCGCGACTATGTTGATCCGCAGCGCATTGGGGTGTGGGGATGGAGTTATGGAGGGTACATGGCGGCAAAGGTGGTGGAGAAGGCTGCTGGCGTGCATACCCTTGCAATGAGCGTTGCGCCTGTGACGGACTGGAGGCTGTATGACTCTGTGTACACGGAAAGGTACATGGGCTTGCCAAAGGATAATGTCGCGGGATATGATAATTCGAGCGTGAGCGATATGGAGGGCTTCAAGTCGGTCGACTATCTGCTGGCGCATGGCAGTGGGGATGATAATGTGCACTATTCGAACTCGGCGCGGCTCCTGGATATGTTAACGACGGCGAAGGTGCGGACTGGGTTCTGGTTCAGAATGTTTACGGACAGGTATGTTGTCGACGCTATTTTCATCCTGCAAGGGCTGCGACTAATTCCAATATCAGTGACCATGGCATCTCTACGCGGGGTGCGCACCAAGAGATCTACGAGTATCTGACTGCGTTTTTGATGGAAAAGTGGGGGCGCGGTGGGAGGAGGCGTGGATGGTAGATTTGTAATGCACACAGCAGCGATTTCAGCGTCTCACGACTAGAACGTTTGTAATCACATATGAGCATCTCATCATCTCTTTTAGTCACAGACTCACAATTCAATGCAACCTGCATTGATAGAGGCCTAGTCAAGGCCTAGTCACAACTTGGTGTGTCACGTGCACACATGACAGAACAATGTCACGATTTGTCATCATTGATCACTGATGGGCCAAGTGCCCTTTCAAGTATGGCGGCTTAGTGAAGTATTCCACGTAAGTAAATAGGCTATAGAAGTGATAACACAAATCTTGTGCACCCTGAGCGCTCGGGATGCCATCTACGGTATCTCGTATTACCAGTAGCTTCGGATGAAGACCCAAATTTTACCGGGTTCAAGCCATCCTCATCAAGTCAGCAACAGGATTACAGCAAGGCAGAACCTATAAAGGACAATTAATGTCTGGCACAACTGCTCATAGCATCCCCTTCGCAAAATGCCCGTCCATTCCAAACTTTTCCAGCCCATTCGCGTTGGCCGCTGCGAGTTGCAGCATCGAGTAGTCCTCGCACCCCTCACCCGCTACAAAGCGACTGCAAAGACGCACGTTCCACACACATCCATTGTCAAGGAATACTACTCACAGCGTGGATCATCTCCTGGAACACTGCTCGTCGCCGAAGCTACCTTCATCTCTCCGCAGGCCGCTGGGTACGACCATGCCCCTGGGATATGGTCAGACGAGCAGATTAGAGCCTGGAAGGAGGTGTGGAGTTGTTCTTTTTGTCTGTCATGGACAGACGCTAAGGATTCTCTGCAAGGTCACTGATGCTGTTCATGCAAACGGCAGCTTTTTATTCTCTCAGCTCTGGGCCTTGGGACGAGCGGCAAAGCCTGAGATTCTCCGAGGAGAAACGCCGCCTGTAGCATACGTCGCTCCGTCTCCTGTACAGCTCACAGGGAGGGATGGCATACCGCGCGCGCTGACACAAACGGAGATCAAGGCGTACATAACAGATTATGCTCGAGCAGCTTCGAACGCCATATTCAACGCTGGTTTTGATGGTACCCATCTCCGTTGCCTCTACTACTTGTACGTCTGACAGCAATCGCCAGGCGTTGAAATCCACGGTGCAAGCGGATACCTCATCGACCAGTTCCTCCAAGATGTTTCAAACAAGCGCACAGACGAGTACGGTGGTAGCATCGAAAATCGCACTCGATTTGCGCTTGAAGTTGTCGATGCAGTGGTCGAAGCCGTGGGTGCTGACAGGACCGGCCTGCGTATCAGCCCTTGGAATGGCTTCCAAGGTACTAGCTAGTCTTCACTCATCTCCTGAGTTGTACTTTGGGACCGACGACCTGATTTTTAGATATGCGCATGGAAGACCCCAAACCCACTTTCGCACACTTGGTCTCACAGATCAAGGAGCGCCATCCCGACTTTGCCTACATCCATGTCGTTGAACCACGCGTGGACGGTGTTGAAATCAGAGACGCTATTCCTACAGACTGGAATAATGATTTTCTCCGTGATATTTGGTCGCCGCGCCCTTTCATCTCTGCTGGAGGATTTGAGGCATCCAGCGCGAAGGAGCTGGCTGACACTACAGGGAACTTGGTCGCCTTCGGTCGCAAGTTCATCGCTAATGTGAGCCGTTTCTTGCACATGCTCTAGTAGTGCTCCCATATTGATGGATTTTTTGCTCAGCCTGACTTGCCTCGCCGATTGAAAGAGGGTATCCCTTTGACCAAGGCCGACAGAGCAACATTCTACGTTGGGGGTGACGATAGTCGCGGGTACACTGACTATCCTTTCGCCTGATTTGAGACGCGCTCGCAGAAGTAGTGAATTCGGCCAATGCGGTGGGGGCAATGAAGTTCAAGTTGACATCTATAAAAGCAAGGTGTTTTGATATCCTGTATTTACAGCGGTGTTACAGACAAAGGCATTTTGATCCCTTCATGGAAGCGACCCTCAAGGCGAGGGGTTATGAGAAGTCCTGGGCGACGTATGACCAGCTTCGTGTCCTCGGACGGCGCGAAGGAGAAATTCTCAAGCATTTCAGTAACAACGCTTTGCATGGACATAACGCTGTAAGAGAAAGTGAGCTCAGGCGCGAACAATTGTATGGAAAGACGCACGCAAATCGCCAGCCGATGCATCCTCGGACGCCGCCACCTAGTTCACACGTCAGTATTGTTGGGACACAAAGCAATGGGAGCGATAATACTGACTGAATGTCAGGATATTGCCATGAAGACCAAGAATGAGTTGGTTTTCCATTTTCTTCGACCACCGTTCAGGGCGCCAAACATGGGCATCAGGACCCCAGACAGCCGGATTACTGAAGACAATCAAGGCCAGGTATATTTTGGAAAACACTTGGACGTACCGGTTGTAACCGTGTGCAGCACACTCGATGAGCTGACCCTTCTTCACAGGGATTTGGTCAATCCGCCGCCCATCCTTGGTGACAATGGGTTCCGCAAGAGGAATAACCTCGTCTACATATGCCTGGCGCGACACAAAGCCGAGAATGGTGTGGACGCGGAGAGTTTCCTGCAAACGATGAGTGGATTTTTCCCGTGGAGGATTCGCCCCACCTTGATAACAGCATTCAACATGACCATACCATCGTAGTCCTGGGCCGTGAACGGTCCCTCCCCTATACGCGAACGTACTTCACAAATTTCCTTGCGCACAATTTCCTGGATTTCGGGATGGTTGGTCAACTCGTAGAAGACCCATGTCAACGTCGAAGAGGTAGTTTCTTGACCTGCGGATATAATGGCGCTATCAATCACTAATTAGTATGTATGAAGGAGTTGAGAACTGCGACATGATACACACGCTGCTTGCGATAGGACTTCATCCTCCGAAAGCTTCTTGTTCACGTCCTCGCTCTGATTTGCACGCACTGCACAGAATATTAAGCGTCTCAAGACTACGGGAAGGACACCAAGGACTTGCACATACCGAGGATGCTGAGCATGTCTTTTCCTTTGTCATCCACCAGAGAATCCTTGGCTTCGTCGACGATGCGCCTTGCCAGTCTTCTCGCAAGGCTCTTGAACTGGAGAAGTCGCTGGTGCAGATGAGCCGGGGAATATTGAACAAGAACTTGTAGGGCGGGTATCTTCTCAAGGATCCAGAGACCAACGCGCAGAGTCTTGTTCATGGAGGACGCGCCGTCCCTTTGCAATCGCATGTCAGGAGTAGGCTCTGGGAAAGGAGAAGATAAACACACATGAGATGGGTCAAAATCTCAGCCATTTCGCAGTCCTCGTCCTCGAGAGAATTGAACTTGTACGCGAAACCGGCTGCGAAACCAGTGTTAGCTGAATTCTGGGTGACTGTACTACGGCCTCACCTTCTCCAATAGTGTCAAGCGATGCTCGTCCCAACCACATGTGCATATTGACGGTCTTGCCTGACTTTTCGATGGAGTGTAGAATTTGCCTCGTGAGCTAACCAATCAGAAATGTTGGAATTCATGGTTTCGAGGAATCAACTCACTGTTTTCCCGACGCGCTGGAAAAGGGGAATATAATTTCGAAGTTGAGTTTCCGAGAATGCGGGGCTGAGGACCTTCCGATGGCGTTGGTGGGTGGCACCTGTGCATGTGTAACAGGTTAAGCAGAGTGGTACATCGGACACTGCGAACATGCACACCGTTTACCCCGAGAACACTTCGCCCATTCGACGCCAAGACACTGATTATCATTTCCTGCGCTTTCTCAAATTTGTAAGCGCAGGTGTGGAGGATGTATTGAAGCGCCTTCGCATCCGACGTCATGAGAATGTCGTCCTAGATGAAGTTAAGGGTCTGTAGTAAGGCATGCGACAGGTATCCACGCACGCCGAATGTACCCTTTGTCTTGATTGTCGCGCCGTATTTCTTGAACCAGGCAAACTCGAGGTCTCCAGCTTGGTGTTGGTTCATCCAAATATCGACAGCATGGCCTAAGAGTGCCATCAGCCTATGGCCAAAGGCGCCGCGACTGGGCACACAATCGAGGATAAAGGGACGCGACTAACCTGCAATCCATGAAGGTGAGGGAGGTCCTGGTATATACGAGGGGAGACGTGGATAGTCTATGTAATTCCTGATGAAGAGCAGACCTGCAACCAAGATGGCCGCCACAGTAAACCAAACCGCAATAGCCATGGCAGGACGTGGAAGGAGGAGATGCAGAATGCGGAACGGAGCCAATTTTCTGGTGACTTCTTATACCATGCCAGGAGATGCGGAAGATATCCGAATTGTATTGTAGAAGAAGTAAGGCCGAGCCTCCCCGTCGGAATCCCTGCCTGAAGCAAGCCTGAAGGAGTGTTGTGTCATATCCATCTTGCGTGAGAGTCATGAAAAAAGGCGTTCGTGTATCTTCCGCGGATGATTTTTTCTTGAACAGACGACATAACTCAAGATGGATGATGAATGTAGGTGTTCAAGGTCGCTGATGCCGTTGCACGGCTATCGGCCCGACTGATCGACGCTCAGTGGCAATTAATTTCGAATTGGGGTTCTTTAAACTCTTGTAATTTCAGTGGACAGAGCATACCAATGCGTGCCATTAAATACATAAAATCTATTTTCATACTTCTGTCACTCTCAAGGGCAGTTTCACTCCTTCCTCAACGCGCGCTGCGAGGTGCGGGGTTATCAACAGGCCTGGTCGACGGCAAATGGCCTCCGAAGGTTCGAAGTAAAAGTTTTCGATCAGCTCAAATGTGATGCTCTGCATCGACATCATGCTGTATATTTTTTCAGTATGACGGTATCAGGACACAAGAAGTAGGGACACTCACGCAAACCGCCATCCACTACAGCCTCGAACCCCGCCGCCTATTCACAAATGCAATCAGCATAAAGCATGAAGCAGTCCCTCAGCACGACTCACTGAAAGATAATACATTTGCGTGCATTCCTACAGTAACTTGAGCCTCCTGCTTGGTCAACCACCGCTCTGGTCGCCAGATGTGTGCGTCGGAACCCCAGACTGCAGGGTTTCTAAGTAAAAGTGGTCAGTGGTTAGCTCTACCGTCCCAAATTCCAATAAGACGCACCGATTGTAGCCGTGCGCCGCGCATTCGACAAGCTGCCCTTTTTGCACCGGTATTTGACTAATAGTCTGCCCGTCTGGTGTGATGATAGGCTCTGCGAGCGGGATGATGTCGTCGAAGGATGCTACTCGAAGCATAGTGCCGAGGATTGGATGGAAGCGGAGGGTTTCCTATAAGCGTTCGGCATCAGGAATGCATAAGGAGACGATTGAGGGCTCACGAACCTTGATGACTGCGTTCAGCATCTCCATACTGTCGTAGTCTTGTTGCGTGAGGGGGCCGTCTCCGACGCGCGAGCGAACCTCACGAATCTCCTTGCGTAGGGCATGCTGAGCGTCGGGACATTTGCTCAGCTCGTAAAGCACCCAAGTGAGCGTTGACGACGTTGTCTCTTGACCTGCAGACAACAATGTACTGTCCAGGCGGTCAACAAGAATCAATCAAAGTAGGAAATAGCCCTACGCTGTTTGGTTCAAGACTTCGTCTTCCGAAAGCTTCTTGCTGGAATCTTCACTCTCATTTGCGCGGACTACACAATGCCGACTTAGAAACATAACCGTGACACCGTACATTGCCGATATAACGCACCCAAGATGCTCAGTATATCCTTAGCCGATGTGTCGGTTGACGACTGCTTTGCCTTGTCGACAATAATCTTCCCAAGCTCCCGCGCCAGTTTCTTGAACTTGACCATATGGCGGTGAAGATCAGCTGGAGAATAGTCGACGAGGCCTTGAAGAAGAGGGAATTTCTCCATTAACCAAAGTCCAACGCGGAGGGGCTCAGTCATGGCAGAAGCGCCGTCCCTACGGAGAACATCAGCGCAGGGACAAACAGTAAACTGGAGCGCATAAACGAACATGAGATGTGACATGATGTTGGCCATTTCACAGTTCTCATCTTCAAGTGAGTTGAACTTGTAGTTGAAGGCAGCTAGGAAAGGTATGAGTAAATCATTTCAACCATTGGTGAGCCTACAACTTTCTCCGATGATGTCAAGAGAGGCTCTTCCGAGCCAATGGTGAACGTCAACAATACCTCCGTCTCGTTCGATAGCGGCTCGTATGGTTTTGGTGAGCTGGAGAGGTCGCGTTGAGCCCGGTAGGAACGCTGGCAAAGCGCACGTACAGTATTTGCTACACTTTGGAAGACAGGCATGAATGTCCGCAGTTGGATTTCAGAGAAGGCGGGGCTGAGCACTTTACGGTGCCGTTGGTGAGTTTTCCCTACATATGGTGAGTACAATCGGTCGACGCGAGAAAGGCACACCCACCATTGACTGCGATAACACCTTTCCCATTCACTGCAGTGATAGAAATGACGGCTTCTGGAGCTTTTTCGAAGCGATAGGCAGAGGTATGCAGGACATAGTGGATGGCCTTTGCGTCGGAGGTCAAGAGAATTTCGGTCTACATTATTAGCATGAATACACATTTGGACGCTCGTTACATGATCACACACCCCGAACGTTCCTTTGGTTTTGATTGTCGCGCCGTACTGTTTGAACCACGCAAATTCTAGATCTCCAGCTTGCTCTTGCTTGTTCCACAGGTCGACGGCGTGGCCTAGTACCAGTGGTTAGTCAATAGTCACAGGCTATGCATACGGTGTGATGGAGAGAACAAGTCATGAGGCCATCAACACTCTAGTCAAATGGCAATGCTTCACATAAAGAACTACGAACCTGCAATCCAGGAGCGCGAGGGCGGTCCAGGTATATAAGACGGAAGACGTGGATATCCCGCTGAAGCCCAATGAAAGAGGAGAAATCCTATGGGGACGACTGCGACAGCCAACCACACGCTGTCGAAAGCCATCGTCAGTCAGTTACCACAAAGCGACCAGATGGCAAGAGGGGGAGGATTGAAGTCCTGTTGAGTGCGTGCTGCATTTTATAGGCACTCGATATCGGAGCTTCGGAAAGGATGATTGGCGCTAGTACTGTCAGAAACGAGGGAGAGGATGGCTCTCCGTCGGGCGCGATGTAACCACCAACGGTGCCAGTGATTGCACGTACACGTCTTTACTCTCGGCTCTGCAAGCACCGGTACAGCGAATGAGAAAGAGTCCTTATCGCAGAGGGAGTGGTGATTATTGGAATAGGCAGTGCGCAGTGCGCCTGAGTGGTTGGAATACATTGTCGATCATAACGGCGCGCCTAGATTGGAAGAACATCAAACCGTGTCCCGCAGAAAATATTGTCCTACAGGCATGGTTAGTGATGGATGCTCAAAGCAATAGTGCAAATAACTGGACGCACGGGATTCGTCACTTCGTTTTTGAGAGCTTCTTCACTTTGCTATGATTGGGCGAGAGTCGAACTTGCATTTGGATAAGGGTTCGTCCTAATCGACTATCCGTCATGTCCTCAGTATAACCGTCATTTGTATGAACGTTTATCTCGTTGGAAGTGCCCGAGAAGGTAGGGAATTGAGGGAGCCGACGGTGACCTGCGAAGGCTGAACAAAACAACTTATTGGAGGTCAGAAAACCTCTCGAAGTTCCCAATACAAATTGTTAAACGAGCCGTTCAGCTGTTCAGCGCACTAAAACATCGTCAAAGGACTGAAAATCCAACGAACCATGCAAGAGTCGTTGATGGTTTCTCGTGATCGGCGGGGTGATGCGCCTGATCTAAAATCGGGTGCTGTATGCATCCATGGTAACTGACTCCCGCCGACGAGCCTATCAATGTGCCCGCGAATATTTGATTCCATGGCACACTTCGTTATTTCTGCAACGCGACTAGTGTGCTAGAAGCTCACTTGCCTCCAACCTTGACGACTCTATCGGTGCATATACTTGGTTTGCTTGAACATTCTTCTATCCTTCGACGGCTGCGCACTCCGGACAAATGAGCGGCCTGTTGGACATAGACAATCCCGACAGAGTACGGGAGGTTTTCAATGCAGTGACAGATGGAGTAGAGGCGAACTGGTGCGTCTCAGTATATCCAGACAAAAGGCGTACTGATAGTCAATAGGTTGCTCCTGCAGTACGCCAATAGCGGCGTTACGATGGTTGGGCATGGGAAAGACGGCTTGGTTGGTCTCAAGAAGACAATGCTTGCGCACACGAGCACGGTCCAATTCGCGTATATGCGCAACCCAGATGGAGCGTTTGTGGTCATCAACTTTGTCCCCAGAGCAGTATCGCTGGCCCAGCGAGGTGTGTGCTATATGCGCGTCCTAAACGGTCCACTGACAGAATAATAGCGCGGGTCCTTGTTTGTTCTCGGCGAGTAGCGACCTCGTTCACCGCAGTGCGTGTGTGACGCATGACAATAAAGAATGTGATCTCACCACGCCTTTCAGGAGCACTATCACTCAACATTAACCCTTGACCATCTTTCGAACCTCACACCCAACTCTATCGCGGAAGCACTACGCCAGCCGGACGGCGAGTATTCCATTCAATCTACCCCAAGCCTCTACGGCAACGATAACGACAACAACGACGCTCGAAGCAGCATGACGGTCTCAACAATTCCCTCAGACACCACAGATTATCCTCCAGTAATATCGTCTCGGATGATTCACCACCAACCCCACCGCTCATTTACGGAGACCTACGCTCCAGAGAGAGTCGCTACCGCACCCAGTCCAATCCGGAAAACGGGCAGCATGTTCTCCAGCCTCCTCCATCGTCGCAAAGGCCGTAGTAGCTCAGGCACCAGCAGCCATCGTTACGAATCCACTCAAGACTATACCATTACTCCCTACCATGACGAGCACCTGCCGCCGCCGCCGCCAGCAAAGGACGGTCGCGGGTTCCAGAGCATGCTGCGGGCACCGGCCGAGGACCAATTTTACCGCCAACCATCCGACTTCGGCGTCATCTCCCGCGACGACTTTTCCACTGCCTCTGGCAGCGACGACGAGCACCTTGACGACCGGCCCGAGCCCCCGAAGACCCCGCCTCCACCACCAGTACTCTTGCCGCTCGATGGCAAGTGGGCGGCGAGTGTGAATACCACGGTCATTGCAGATCCGGCGGAACGGGCACGTAGGCGGCAACTTGCCAAGGAGCAGAAGGAGCGGGAGGAGGCGCAGGCAGCACGCGAGGAGATGCAGCGCCAGTTCCAGTCCAAACTCCGCAAGGATGAAATCCGCAGACAAGAGCAGGAGGATGAACGTCGGAGGCAAAGACAGCTGCAAGAAGAACTCAGAAGAAGTGCAGAAGCACGGCGAAGGAAAGAACAAGAAGACCGCGAGGAGGAACTCAGGCGGAAGCAGGAACTCGAGTTGCGCAAGATTACTGAACGTGAGCGGCGCATGGAGGAGCACAAACGACTCGACCAATGGCGTACTCAACAAGCACGGATTGCTGAGGATAATGTCAAGCGCGAAGAGGCGGCCAAGATGCGGGAGAACAACGAACGCAAGAAGCAAATCGCACAGGTCCAGGCGAAAGTCAAGAGCAGTAACAGGTCGGAAGACCTTGTCACTGGCTGGCTTACCATGCAGACCAGCGAGAACATTGCTTGGAGGCGGAGGTACTATAGGCTGATTGGAAATACTCTCTTCTTGTATCGAAGCCCTAAGGTGCGTTGCAATTCTCTCCATCCGGATACAAATTCAAACCTTCGTCAGGATATGCCCGCTGTGCTTGATGAGATCAACCTTAAAGGCAAGCTCCGCGGCCTCCGCGAATGGAACGAGGGCTACGAGGAGCTCAAGGCCATTCCGCACTCTTTCGCTGTGGAATTCAAGGATGCGCGTGGGTCATGGCAAATGTTCTGCGATTCAGAGGAGGACAAGGTATGTCTACTGTTATCGTTTCCCCGGCGCGTTGCTCATTTTCGTCAGATTAAATTGTTAGGGTTGTTACATTTCGCAGCTGGTCTGTGAAATATTGTATCTTTAGTATACCAACGATACCCCTACTGATGCTTCATCCATACGCCCACGATCCTATGGTTCTCTATACCAACCTTTCTTGTTAAATTCAGCTCAAGTGTGAATGCTTGTCCCGGTGTTCAACGTATTGCCCTCCCCAGTCGATCCCACGTCCTTCCAAGGGCGCCTTCACCACGGTCACCACCTGTTTTGACAGTGTTGACCGTCCTTACTGCCCCTGCTGCCGGGTTGACGATAGGATTAGGGGGCTTGGCGAAAAGGCGGTCGTGCTTTTTCTTTGACAAGTCGCGGTCTGCAGTTATGCGCATAGCTTCCAGCCTTTCCGGGGTCAGAGCTTTCTCCTTCTCTCGTATGGCCCTCCAGCGCTCTTGTGTGACTTCGTCGGAGTAGAATAAGTGTTTCTCTCCTCCGGACTTTTCCTTGAAAAGAGCTCGGAAGCGAGGGGTGTGCTGAGATGGATGTGTAAGTGTCGAGGGAATAAGTAGGATATGGAAGCTAACCAAGATCTCTTGCATTTCTTTTGAGTATTTGTACTCGTCCCATGCTGATATAGTATGAACGCTCAGTGCGTCCCAGAGGAACGCGAGTCGTTCGAAGCTGTCTTGGAGGAATTGGAGGTCTTCTGGGCGGTCTTGCAAGCCGGGGATGCTAAAGAGCAGGTTGGGAACGCCGACGACGAGGGGCATGGCGTTTAGTGCTTGTAGTGGTGGTTGTGTTGGTGGTTGTGGTAGTGGTAGCATTGCAACAAAACACACTGGGTTTATATATGTGAGCTCTGTACAAAGGGCGTTCATGTTCGCCGTGTGTGGTGGCGTTAGCCGGAGACAAAAGAAGAGACTGCATTATGCTACGCGGTTGTCAAGCTCTACCAAGGACATGCATGATAATAGAGGATGCCGCAGTTGATCTCAATCATTACACTGGTAATGTGCCACTCGTCCATGAGCGAGAAAGCAAGCAACAAAGTAGGCGCTGTATGACCCCAGTACAGTTCTAACTCGCGCGCGGATAGATAATGGAGCAATGGAGTATTTCCAGAAAATGTGCGTAGGCTGTGGAGTGCTGCAGTGAGAGGGAGACTCGAGAGGAAGTGCTTGAATCAAGAAAGTGATCCCATCACGGCTCATTATGCCGAGAATAAACGCCAGTGACTCCGAGCACCGAGCCAGCCTACCTTTAGGCTGCCACTACTGTCGATTGCGACATGGCCGTGAATGTTTCTTCGCTCGTCGGAACACCGCCTCTCCTCTTCAAAATAGAGTGCGGGCAAGGCCAAGTGACGGATCTGCCCGAGTACAGATATCTGGGAGACAAATTCCATCGGCTGGTGGTAGTGTTGCGCGAATTATCGAAGGGCAATGCGTCTGCGCAGGATGCATATGCGTATTCATGCGAGCTAAAGCAAATCATGGTGCGTGACGCGCTACTCTGCACGTACATTTGTTCATCCAGCCGCAATGCAGGACGATCCAATGTTTAGACAACTAGTAAAGGGAGAGTCCAACCCCAAAATCTTGCTCGAGCATTTTGATGAGGAGGTTAGGAAGACGTGGAAAGATCTCAGAGATAGGGCGCGGGAGCTTACTCCCAACGCGTTGAATACACTTCGTCTTGCTGCTGAACGCGAACGGACTGGACCTCGTCGACTTGCCGTCTCGTTATCTCCTTCCCCTGCTCCTGCTAGCGAAGTACACGATGGCCGCGCGCGTAAGCGTGCCGTGAGCCTTTCTGACGATGATGAAGAGACCACTGGCGACAATGACTCTGAGTCCGACGACGAGCCACTGGCAAAACGGACACGGTCGGCCAACAACACTCGGCCCAAGCCTATATCTGCCCCCGCCAAATCTGCCCAGCGCCGTGATGTACCGCGCCCAACCGTCAGCGTGTCTGTCCCAAGACGTAATACGGTTGTTTTCGCATCTTCAACTCCTGGGTCCAGTTCGCATAGCGGCAGCACTTCGAGCTCGAAACGACCCTCCGCTCCCAAAACATTCACTGCATTGCCCTCTGCAAAAATCAGGAGCAAAATGCCGCGAACGAAACACTATCAGTTGCTGAAGAAATTCATCGACTATGTAGAACAAGATACCCCCGTGAGTGTACTTCTGTGCTGCTTCGAACTTCATTCCCTATCTGTCCCTTGTCTTCCCTTGAGCACCGCAGACAGCCCGTGTACTGATGCAATTACTTTCAGTGTGACGCTTGCTCAAAAGCTCGGGACGGTGCCGGGCAAAAATGTCTACGGGCAGTACGACCTCGCTCTCGCTGTCTCTGGTGCTCGACAGGCCATGATACATGTTTTGATACCCCAAATGCCTCAGGATGAGGTGGATCTAGCGGAAGGATGACGGGGAGTTGGCATATATGAAGAAGTACTGTGTGTCGGGATTTCTGGTAAGAAGAGGTTATGAAGGTAGCTCACTCGAACAATTGTATACATGATGGATAGGCATTTCTCAAGTTCACCGTGTATCAAACTCCTCGCCTTCCAATCCAGCATTGTCCGTCAGGGTGGATGCGGACGCCGATAGCTTCGAAGTGATGTGAATATATATTACAGTTCAGAGTAACAATGTTCTCCTGGGGGCGACATTCCGAATGCTTTGGGTTTGTCATTAGAACACGAGCCGCTCATCCCGCATTGAATTTCAAAGGCCGTTGATTGTACTCGAGCTAGCATCCACTTAATTTCCGGAAAGTTGGGGCGTCCTTGACCAAACCTTCGAGTTTAAATGTGACATACGACAATGTGAAATAATTCGTTATGGTTTGTATACATGGTAGCCGGTGTGGAGGTTTGAATGTAACGAAGCAGTAATGTGCGGATAACTAGTGAACAAAGCGTAATAATAGTGCATGGATGTACATGTGTGCGTGCGTGCAAAGAAGAGCGTTCCAACCTGTAAGGTAGCGCAATGGATAGTAATGGCGCTGTAAGTAGAATGAGCATAGTGTTGATTAGTTAGTTGTTAATGGCGTGGTGCGCCTGCGCAGGCTTTATGGCCTAGATATATTGATATTAGGCTGCCAGAGGTCGGTGATCATGTCTATTCTTTCCAGTGACGGGTCTTCCAAGCTTTCTTCAGAGAGCGCACGCCAATTCGAGTTGGGTCTCCTCCCTGGCGCCATGTTCGTGTAGCTCTGAATAGCGACAATTTCCCCGGATTGTACAGACCGACGCTTGCGCTGACGCTTTGTCTGGTTCGCCAGGTCTACGTTGAGCGTCCACAGGGTACTGCGTCGGTTTGTAGGATGCTCAGCCTTGACGAAAACGGAGTGGTACGAGAGCATATGCCGAATCGAGCTCTACAATGCGAGTTAGCCACAAATCCGACAGGGCAAAAAGCAAGAATTAAACGCACACAGAAGGATGGCTCATTCTTGGGGTGAGCAAAGAACGGAAAGCGGTCCTGGATTGCAGTCCTGATCTCCGCCAACGTCGCCATATGATCTGAGCTTTGAAATATCGCAAGTACCGCGAGCTGGTGTAGGCTATAATTTGGACGCCCGGTACCGCGCTCAGGTGCGTCGGCCAGCGCAGACAGCGACACCTTTTCGTCCGGTGGGATCTTGAATGTGAGGCGGAGGTATGGCTCGGGGTCGGTGAAGATGGAGTCGCGCGGCGCGACAGGATGTCGATGGCCAGACCTTGAGCGCCATGTCGGTATGTGAGGAGATGGATCTTGTCGGAATGGCCAGAGCATGCCGTGTGTTTTTCGAAGTTCGACACCGTCGAGTTGTAGTGGGGTTGTCGACGTAGGTGGAACATCCATTGTCGACAGAGAGTCCGAATGGTCCTCCGCTTTGGCATAGTCTTTCACAGGCGGAGAATCAGTATTAGCTGACCAAGAGGGAATTGAGGCGTCGATGTTCGAGGTATCGGTGTCGAAAGCAGGGAGAAAGCGCGGGTACTGGGATCTTGGGAATATTGTATGAATGGATGGTATCTGTCTGAGCCCTTTTCGCGAGTCTGAAATGGGAGGGAGGGTATGACGATCGCGTTGCGGCGATGTAGGTTGTGATATAGACGTGCTCGCTACAGGCGAAGCTAGACTATCAAGGGAAATAACAGATTCCATGGAGTTGCCTTTCACTAGCGTTGGAGTTGGACTGCAGCGGCGAGAGGAGCATGACGAACGTGTAGATGTGGGAGGATGTGGGTAGGGGTTTAGCGGAAGCGCACGCAAGGGTTGTGGGTGTGCGTGTTGAGAGTAACATGAATCCGTCATTCTAGGTGCGGGTAGTGGCAAAGGGAGGAGCCCATGAGAAGGCTCCCCAGGATCCGGTGACCTCCATGAAGTAGTAGGGCCGTCCGAGATAATGGCTATCGATGAATGGACAGTAATGTCCGCGCTGCTGGAGCTGGGCCGTGATGAAGAGGACGGGGCATAGGATGACGAGCCACCCGTTGACTTCTCGAGCGGGGAGTACGACTCGCAAGCCTTGATACCCGTCGACGGTGCTGAAGCATTGCTCGACGGCAACGCCACCTGCGACTGCTTGGATGTCGTGGGAAATTGAGGCGGAGGAAAGAGTAGCTGCGCTGCGGGGTCCAGTAGTGCCTCGACACGCCGCTTCTGTCGGAGGGATGTCGTCTTTGAGTGAAAGGTGGTGTCCATGGACTGGTCGCCAGACCCGACGTCGTCCTCCATAATATCAAGCTCTAGATCCGCCGGCTGCGACCGTTGGTGAGCGTCATGAAAGGAGGTGGCCCCCGTGTCGTCGGTAACAACGATGCTGGTGTCCTCGCAGTCGATGGGTTTCGAGAATTGTCGTCCGAGGTGAAGTTTGCGCCCATCCTGAAAGTCTTCGCCGGTATAGCTCTGCCATGCCGAGACGGTCACGTTTGATGAAAGACTTCCATGCACCTTTCGCGCACGCACGTACGCGGCAAAGAGGGGGTGACTGGGGGACATGCGCTGCAGGCCGGGATGGAACGTATCGTAGTGCTTGGTCAGTGCGGCGGGGTATGTAGACTTGAACGGACAATAGAGGCACGCCTCTTTAAGCTCTTTGATATGTCTGGATGACAATTAGTGAAAGTAGGAGGAATGGAAGGGGAGTATAAGCACACACATTGCGTTGCAGTGTATGGTCATACTATTCTTTGTGCGAAAGCCTTGTGTACAACCCTCCCACGGACACGGAAAGCGACTACATGGGCGCAGTTAGTACTACACTGGCGACGACGAGCAGCATTGACGCACTTCTTTGTGGCAGGATCATGGGTTGATAGATGGTTTTTGAGCGCGGGTCTTTGCTTGAAAGTAGCTTCGCATTTATCACACTTGTACGGCTGATTCACCCCAGGAGGTGTCAACAACTGGGTAGGCTTAGAAGAATGGGCGAAATAAGGCGCACTCTGTCGGGATCAGTCGACACTTTGCCCATGGCAGCTGGAAGGCTAGAAAATACGGAAAGGAACCGTCACACCATGGCTCATCTCATCTCTTTATACTAATGCTACAGCCACCGAAGCGCAGGGTAGTCAAAGAAAAACATCGCCGAAAACAGTCTGGCTATGTAACAAGCATCGGCTGACCTAATCGAATGCCAACCTTATTTGGGTCATCGATCTGAATTCCGGTCCCTGGGCACTTTGAACGAGTGACTTGATCGTTCTGATGGATTATTCTCTGGCCTTGCAGCGTATCAGCCACATGCTCAGAGCTCTCCCAAGTCGGACAGAACCTCTCTTTTCTACAATTCCCACGCAAACTCTGGCCTCCATTCCAACGGCTAAATCTGAGGTTGCAACTGGGTTGCAATCAGTTTACGACACAGGCCCGCCATTCAAAGCACACACACCACTGCCGCCCGCCCGCCACTACCGGCGGGCGGGTTCTCCGAATTGTCATCTATTTTGCGTGTGTGGCCGGTGACAAACGCGTGGGGGCTCATCGCATATCTCCGTGATCAGGGTCGACGGTGTCCGAGTGAGGCTCAATGAGCCATTTGCTCACCGAGTGAGCTGTGAACTGCTGTGAATGTACCCCACTGCAACATTCGTCTTCTTTCGGATGAGTCTGCACATTTCTTCGCGAAAATGACTGAATCGAGTCCATGCAAGGAGCAAGTGCATATGCCAGTAACAGGCCAGTGTGGGGTCAAAGTTTGCCCATGGGCACGGAACAGGTGAAACGGCACACACTGACCATACATACACGTGTAAATCGACCTAAAGCCTCCGTCTGTCGTTCATTGAACTTGCCAAATGCGGCGCGAGAAGGTCACCGGCTCCGTGAGCCACAGCCAAAGCGCATGAACACTGCATGAACCCACTCATGCATAGCTGAAAGTTTTCTCACGTCTTTTCGCGTACCAAAAACATTGGGACACACTCGCCAGCATGCAATCTGTCAAAGTATCCATAGTGATCCTCACATGCCGTACCATCCCGCCCTACATGTCGGCACTCACCGTGCTTTGCAAGTGCTTTGGGCTCGGAATCCGGATGCTGCCGCACAAAAAACTATTTCCAGGGACGCAGTCACCAGGTATTTCATGGTTCCTTACTGTATGCTGACGGGATGCCTTGAAGAGACCGACCACTCGCATCCGCTCTGCACCGCTTTCTTGCTTACCCAATAATGACAATGGCTCGATCAGGTAATGTGAGCTCTTGCACCCTTGACGGTAAATATAAGCGATGTGGGTCTGAATGGCGCTAAAGTAGAGTCGGGGCTTCGCACATCGAATTTGAATATTTCACATATTAATATCGACATGCTAGTAGAACGGCTAAACAGCAACTAAACAGTCCGCATTACTCTTTCAAAAATTGTTCAATCAACCACTAACCCTAGCTTGGATCTGCGGTTCTCCCATCTTCCGCGCCCAATTATCCAAGAGGCGTACTTCTTGCCAACTGTAGCTGAGATGCGTCGTAGCAGTACGACTCGGACTGATCGTAATTCACTAGATACCAGGGGTATACGTAGGGGGTCCAGTCGGGCGCCGTGTTGCTTGGGCTACTAGTGGACGTACCACTGAAGGACGGAGGAGGATGAGAAGATGGGGGGATGTCATACGGCTCTGCGGGAATCCAACCCGATGCGCGCGCGTACTTCTCGCACCACGCAGTGTGTGGGTCCGGCACGTAAGGAGTCTCCTCGACGCCCACCTCACAACGACTACTACTACTACTAGTATCGTCTGCGGAGGGGCCTAGTGCCTCCAGCTCCTCCATAAGAGCGTTCTCGTCATCTTTGCTCAGATGGTTTTCCGATGATGTTGACGCCCAAGGAGGCGGGGGAATTTGGGTTCGCTTTGTGTATCCCACATTCGCGCATTTGTCCTCGGAGACGTCCGATAGAGAAGGCGTAGAGGCAGAATCCGTACAACTTTCAGACAAGATTTCGTGATGAGAAAACTTGGTCGAGTCATAAGGGGCGGCGGCGAAGTGCCCGTTTGCCGAGTGGCGTGATGCGATCTTGGCCGAACTGTGGCGCATCAGTTCAGCATTGTCGTCTACTTGATAGGTTTTCATGGCGGCAGATTTGGCTGGTAGATTTCAAAAAAGATAGAGTGATGAATGAGAGTGGAAGGAAGAGAGCTGAGTGTCGTCGTTGCGACTGAGCGACTCTGTTTATGCTGCAGTGGCACTGCTATTGTGACGTTCTTGTTGCGCGTCGGTGTGCGCTGTAGTAGTTGTCTCATAAATGCAAGCCCCTCACTCCTCTTAAACGCCTGTCTTTTTGCGATTGAAAAGGACCTTCCGCGTGACCGTGGCGAAGTCCAAACAGACAAAAAATACTAGTCATGGCCGTCGTCGTCCCCGGGGAATGCTGGGAGCAGATTGCTCACGAAAAGTCTCCTCTCCACATTGAGGGGGCTGTCTATGAGCAGGCCTAATAATGCTCGCCTAAGCGCGCCAGGCCAGGAACTTGTATTGTCATGTCTTTGCATTCGTAGCGTTAGAAGCTTTCATAATCATAAGTAGCAGTCGTGTATAGTCGTGTCAAGGTAGAGATGAGGTAAATGAAAGTGTAGGATACAAGTTGGTAGGTAAACTGAATGATGCAAGAGAGGGAAGGAGTGTGACAGATATCTGAAGATTGTATATGCAAGGGAATGTGGGCAATAAGAGATGCTGAGACGATATTTGAAAGGAAAGAAAATGCCTGTAAAGAGCGAGAAAAAGACGAGTCGTAGGGAAAACTGAAAAAATGAACGTTATACAAGGATACACCTTGCTTCATTAGAGAGTCCAAAAAAGGTTGAAGTTCACGCATCGCCTACTTCACCATATTGCAGGTATCAGCGTCGGCGCTGGCACATCGCTCCGCGGCTTCAAGGGCACGAAGGGAGGAGCAGGCATCTTCGGATACCTATACTCCAGCAGCCCGCTCTTCTTCTTCCTAAGCTGGGTCTCGCGGAATATACTGCTCCTCTGCACCTGCTTTGTCGCATTCGCCTCCATCTTGGCTTCGTCTGCGCGCCGCTCTGCCCTGCCCCGCTGTAGCTCCCGATATGCCACAACAGCTTCCCTCTCGCGCCGGCAGGTCGCCTTGTACTCGCGCTTGTGCTCCATCACGAGTGCTCTGAGTTCCGTCACATTCGTACACCGAGCCTCCTGCTTCGCAAGTAGGATAAGGCGCTTCAGATCCTCCTCGAGAAATGCTTGTTCGTCAAGTGGTGGAACATAAACCTGAGCTGGAGAATGGGCAGTGGATGAGGTACGAAGCATCGGAAGAGGAAAACGCCAGACGCGTTCAGGCTGAGGCTCAGGTTTGTGCTCAGGGAGATGAACAGGCTGCGTGACCGGGACTACAGCACGCTGCTGAATTGGCGATGGTGGGAGAGCAATCTGGTAGGTGTGTTCCGGAACTTTGCTGGGTGGCTGCAGAGGCTTCTCCGTAGCGGCGTCCTCGGCATCTGCCACCGAATCTCGCCTCCAAAAGACTGGCGGCGAGTGATTGTTCGTCGGTGCGCTAGTATTGTCTTGCTGGTCGTGGGCCGTATCGACATTGTCCCAGCCGGCGACGTTGGGCTTCTCCATGACCGCCGGCGAATCAGACGTACTCTCCTTCATAGTAATGCACCTCGCCAGCGCTTGCGCGCAGGGGTATGGCTCGTAGACAGGCTCGTCGTCGTCCATAGTAAGGTCTATGCATACTGGACGGCTGGTCTGCGCAGATTCCTCGACAGTTGTATTCGCCGCGGGGCCTCGAATAACCTGTGATGAGAGCGGAACCTGCACGACCAACTCTAGAAGTTTCGCAAGCGGCTCGGGCAGAGTCTCCTTGCCGTACCCAGCAGTGCTGATGGGCATACCAGGGTGCTCCTTCGTGCAGTGTGTCCGAAGATTGCCGCGCGTCTTGGTGCGTCGGTCACAATACTTGCATTGGTATTGCTCAATGTTTAGATGCCTGCATTTGCGTGAGCAACGAGGACCATAGTAGCCACAAAAATTGGGCCCACTGGCTCTCAATATGGGACTGCAAGTTGCCTTTGAGGCGGCACGTTTGGGGACAGCGTGGGCATTTGAAATGACTGGAAGGGACCGTAAGTGGGAGATGCTGAACAAGAGGCATATCGTACTAGACTGGGTTCATCCCGTTCTTGGGAATGGGTGGTTTTTTCTTGATCATGTTTAGTAAAAGTTTTATTGGTTGATTTACGGCAGGTTGGGCTGATTGAGGATGAGCACAGCGCTCACTTGCGATGAGAACACTTACAATGGTAGTGGTGGAAGAGATTGGAAATGAAACTTGAGATGCTGTTGTTTGTGTGCATTCAAATACTGGGCTTGCTTAAAGGCAGGCTGTATCGGGCTTGTATTATCGCCAGGCCAAATCCAGCGAGCTGAAGCGGCCGTAATTTAGACGCCGAGGCTGCCATAGATGGACACTCGCTTGCTCAAAGGCCATGCTATGGAAACAGACGCAAAGACAAGAACATATGGTGAGACTGAAGATTGTTTATGGGGGAAAACAAAAGCATTGCATGTGATGGTTGCTAACCAAGCGCAGAAGTGCGCGATCGGCGGTCCGAACATTGACAGTCCGAAACCAGTTGTCAGTTGAGTACCACTATTGCAGCTAAGTCTACTCAAAAAAATCAGAAAGAAATGTTGAATGAAAGGCTTTCAGAATCATTTTGCATACATATCGGCGTGTGTTTAACACTTGAGTAGGTCTCCTGCTGCCTGCATGACTTTAAGCGCGATCAATGAATGATGCCGGATCACGGAGCCTTTGCCGGACGTATCCGCGTGCGCCCATTTGCTCTGAACCACCATGTCCTGCCCAGTCGATCATGGCAGTCCTGCCACTAAGAAAGAAGGTGTCTGCCCAGTAGATCACGCAGCAGCCCCGCCAACATGCCCCGTCGACCACTCCTCTGCCTCCGCCTCTGCTTCTACGTCCACGTCCTCGTCAATTTGGTCCAAAATGTTTAGTTCGCCATCTGCATCAACAAGTCCAAACAGCTCTCTTTCAATGGACCGCGAACTTTCGACAATCCCAAGGGCCTCTGGAGAAGGAAATTGGGTCTACCCATCGGAGGCGCAGTTCTTTGCTGCTATGGAACGCAAGAACCACAATCCGCAAGCACCGGACATGAAGACCATCGTGCCCATTCACAATGCAGTCAACGAGCGCGCTTGGGCAGAAATCATGAAATGGGAGGAGGGCAAGGGTTCAGAGAAGTGCGGGGGGCTGAAGCTGGTCAGCTTTATTGGACGTCCGAGTGAGCCAACTCCCAAGGCGCGCTGGAAAACACTTCTTGGGTGCGTGTCATGTCCAGGCTTTGTAATATGTACTTATCAATGCTAGATATGCACCACCGTTTGACAGACATGACTGGGTCGTTGACCGATGCGGCACACGGACACGCTATGTGATTGACTTCTACACTGGCCGAAGTCACGGTTCGTCCCAGGCCGTGTCATTCTACCTTGATGTGCGACCAGCGCTGGACAACTGGGAGGGCGCGCAGATGCGACTATCTCGTTTTGTCTCTTCCTGGATTCCATCCTTCTCCCAATCTTCGTCTGGGCAGTCCTCGTCCGCCTAATTTACCCCATAGTGCTCCATTACCTTATGAACACCCACGTAATGAACACCATGCTACCCCCTCATCCCAAGCTCGAATGGCCCCCCAGCGAAGCATCTTCGGGGCTTTTGCAGACTGAATTGAATGCCGCCGAAATATTGCTCAAATCCGTTTCTCAACCGGCTATGTTCCAGTCCGAGTCTCCGGTCGGCTCGAGAAATGGGTCCCGTGTCCTACAAAGTAGTGGGGCATTATCAGTCTGGGAGGAACGTCTACTCGCTCTCCACCACCATGCCTTCCTCCCCTCCCGTGCTATCTACGCCCTTGACTAGGCTTTTTGGAATCAACCATCCCGTCCTACTCGCAGGCAAGTCATCCACTGTCCAATCGTTACACGGAAGACGACTGTTCATCTGCGCTAGGCATGAACGTCGCCGCCGGTCCCAAGCTCGCTGCCGCCGTCACCAACTCAGGCGGGCTCGGCGTCATCGGTGGTCTCCGCCAAACTCCCTCTGTCCTCCGGCGCAACATTGAAGAACTCAAAGAACATCTTGAGGATCGTAAGGCGCCGTTTGGCGTGGACCTTCTGCTACCGCAGATTGGCGGCTCAGCGAGGAAGACGAATTATGATTATACGAAGGGACAGCTGCCTGAGCTGTTGGACGTTATTGTGCAAGGTGGTGCGAAGGTGTTGGTATGTGCGGTGGGTGTGCCGGAGAAGTGGGTTGTGGAGAGAATGCACAAAGAGGGAATATTTGTTATGAAGTGCGTATTTGAGTGCATGACTTCAAGGATGAAACTGACATCGTTTGGAATAGCATGGTCGGTCATCCAAAGGTATGTTGACTGGGATGCATGCATAACTTGGGCTTGACATTTTGGTCTGCAGCATGTGCAGAAAGCTCTTGAGCAAGGTATGTATTCTGCTCACGATTCACTTGCCTTCCTCATATATAACATCGAATTATCAGGCGTCGACATCATCTGCGCACAAGGCGGAGAGGGCGGCGGTCACACCGGCGACACTCCCTTTTCCATCCTCATTCCCGCTGTAGTCGACCTGTGCAAGAAGTCAAAGGCTCGTAGTCCGCTCACGGGAGAACCAGTTCTCGTCGTTGCGGCGGGTGGGATTGCAGACGGACGTGGACTGGCTGCCTCACTTGCGTGAGTATCATAGTACTGTAACCTACGTGAAGTCACACGTTGGGCACTGACACCTTTTCGCCAGGTATGGTGCCTCCGGGGTCTGGGTGGGCACGCGTTTTGTTGCGAGCGTGGAAGCTGGTGCGCCGCCTAAGCACAAGGAGGCTATCGTCAATGCTGGGTACGACGATACTGTGCGGACTATCATATATACTGGGCGGCCGCTCAGTGTGATTAAGACGCCATACATCGTGGACTGGTGAGCATTCCGCTGTGGCATCGATGCTGGGCAGTTCTAACCTACGGCCTCGCTATCAGGGAAACACGTCGACGCGATGAAATCAAAGAGCTGACGAGCCAAGGGAAGATTCCACATGACGTCGAAGTCGAAAAGAGGGCTGATATGCCTGCGAATGATGCTGTTCGCTCTTGTATGTCCATCTATCACCCTTGCTGTAGTACTGGATCGCTCATTCCGTCTGTAGGGCTCGTTGGAAAGGTAGTCGGGTCGATTCACGTACGTTCATATGGCATCTCTCCTTGAAGCTTTGACTCAATTCTTTTCAGGACATTAAGCCTGCTAAGGACATGTGAGCTGTACCCAATCTCATATTAAACCGTCGCTTAATCACCTGACAGTGTGGACGAACTCGTTACGACTGCTGCACAAGTGTTGCAGTGGTCTTCTGCCTTCGTCCTGCCAACTGCTAAACTCTAAACATACCGAAGCCGATCCTCTCACCATACGTACTGTATGCCGTCGACACGCAGTTATAAACTTCAAGATTTGGCGTTGTTTGGTCGATAGAACAATTATTACATCAGCAAGACCCCTGGTTCCCAAGCAACCCTTACCATCGCGTAGCGTTGTGCTCACACGAGAAGGAGTCGGTGTTTTTGTCAAGAGCGACGGCGAACACTGTTGCTTAGCAAACTTTGGCCTGGCTACAGTTGTAGAAACATTGCATACCTTGGTGTCGTTTAATGGGCGCGAGGACACTCCGCTGGGCACGGACAAGGCCTATTCCCTTTGTTGCAGCGATAACAAGATGCACACCGATTGCCAGGCATTCGCAGATCCAGTGTGCTGGTCAGCGTATCGCCCACTTCTGAATTGTACGGCGTCTTTGTTAGCCGGAAGATCCTGAGCAGCGCAGATGCTTATTGTCAGATGTCTGACTTCAAGACAGGAATGGCAATGTTCGAATTGTGTGCTGGAGCTGCACAGGACAAAGAGGGCATGAATTTGTTGCGTTGCCTAAGGAATATTCTCGGTGGTCCGGGTGATGATACGGTCTGTATCACATCCAGATCACATCATCGCTGGATGAGATACTGTTTTGGACCTTTGGTACTGGTGTACTTTGACTTGAGCGTGCTGTGTAACACTGGTGAAGTGCAATGTACCTCTACGAAACAGCACTTGACCACAGCTCGAGCTCACTGGAAATCATAAGTAGTAGAACTGTTAGATGGTTCGAATATCTCTAGCTACTCCGTTGATGGGGGAATATCTGTGCGAGGGAGGATCCCGGACAAACAGGGCTAAACTCACTGGTTCTTCTTGCAATATCAACGGTTTCCGTCGGGAGCTATTTCTACTGCCTCCGAGGTATATATGTAACGAGCGATCGAACCTATAGATGATTCGAGCCCCCCGGCTGCCTTTCCAGTTTTAACTCTCACAATCACCACCATAGACCATCATCATTCTCAGTACACTGTCGCCTCTTCCTTCCCGCGTTCGACTCGATAGCAGTCTCTGGTCGGAATGACCTTCCTCAAGAAGGTGCTCTCATGGCGCTGGTGGTCAAAGGTGCGTTGCTGTAAATGATTGCCAGAGATGAGATAGCTTACCAATGCATGAAGCATGGTCGTGAGCGGGACTTGGACACAGAATCAACGTCGGATTCCAAGAGTTCAGACAGCGGTTGGCGGCCTCCGTCGTACTGCGAGACGCCGCCGCCTGCGTATGAGAAATACCCTGGAGATGAGGTGGGCACTGTTCTCAAAATACATGAAGATGCGGATGTTGAAATCGTTCCCAGAAGCAAATGATTACCTCAAGTATCAGCGAAGATGATTCGGAAGATGCATATGAGGCATCGACGAGCTATGATTCCCGCAGGCAATCTGCTCGTTTCTTGGACGACGATGTGTCTCCCGTGAGTATACCCAGACCTTTGTTTCCCTTACCTTTCCAACCCTCTACGTACGCCTAGGAGGTACAGCGCGCGGTGCTCGATGGAAATCGGTCTGTAGCAATCAAGGTCATTCGGGGGTCGGAGTGCAAGAGACTTCGTAATGTGCGTATGCAGGTTTCAAGGGCGCGTCGGAACACAATGATCTGAACCGTAGCCCCAGGCTCTCCAGCGGGAGGCGCTAGCCTGGCGTCGATTACAGCACGAAAATCTTCTTCCGTTCTTGGGTATTAGTAACTACGATGGCTTCTCGCCCACACTGTGCTCCGTGTCTCCCTGGATGAAGAACGGAGACGTGCTGAAGTTCTTGAGAGAGAACCCAGACTATGACCGCTTGGGATTCGTGAGCTGTGTTTTGTTCTTGCGATTGGGTCTTGGTTGACTGGGCTAGTAGGTCCGGGACGCGGCTGAAGGCGTCAAATATCTGCACTCGCAGAATATGATCCATGGGGATATTCGATGTGTAACCTCTTTCCTGTCTTTGTTTCAAGTAATGACATGTGCTCATATTTCGTTAGGCAAATATCCTAGTCAAGAACGATGGTCACTGTTGTTTGACGGATTTCGGCATCGCC
This sequence comes from Cylindrobasidium torrendii FP15055 ss-10, assembly GCA_000934385.1. Taxonomy (NCBI): domain Eukaryota; kingdom Fungi; phylum Basidiomycota; class Agaricomycetes; order Agaricales; family Physalacriaceae; genus Cylindrobasidium; species Cylindrobasidium torrendii. The sequence continues at coordinate 21,595 of KN880516.1, read as the reverse complement.
ACTGTGCTCGAAACCTCGAATATTACGATCTCGTCCATTGGGGATCGAGGAAGCCTGCGCTGGACGCCTCCGGAGGCCTTCCATCAACGGTCTTTGCGCGCGCGAAAGCCTCCTAGGGACATTTACTCGCTTGGTTGCGCTATCATCGAGGTCAGAATTTCAATCTCCTGTAAAATATGACGAGGCTGAGCATTACCTAGATGTATACCGGGGAACCGCCATACTCAGGGCTCGCACTGGGAAGCGGCAATGTCGTTGCACGCATTCTTGCCGGACAACCACCGGACATGCCATTCGACGCCTACCCCACATCGCTATGGACCAGCGTTGTCTCCAAGTGTCTATCTATGGATGCTGCAGGACGCCCATCAGCAGAGGCGCTTGTTATAGTGCTTGCACGACTTCAGGAGGATCCTGGAAGGATACGTTCCCAGAAGCGTTATGGACGATATCTAGATTCTTCGGAGGTGGAGATGCTTCGCCATATGGTGCCGAGCTCATCATGAATGGTTGTAATAATGTGTCTTTGACACTAAAGCAGAAGAGAAAGACTTGGATGTACAACTTTTCTAGGGTAGTTCTTTAATGCTGTAGGACTTTCAAATTTATGGTCGAGTGATTGGAATCATCTATAGGAACGGATGGGGATCGGTGATAGCATGAGGCTCTCATCTTCAACATGTTGCAGCCTTGGTTCTTACCATACCGCATTGAGATTGGGGCGCAACATGGAATGCCGATCAAGCCCTCGACTGTCGGAGCAACGGACCGAATCTTGTCTCTTCCCATCATCACGATTCCTTAAGGGCTAATTCCCACACAAAGGTCCTATGTGAAAGAACCCATTTCCACATCCGTAACCTTTCACGAGTCAAATAAGGGGGGTTATTCCTTGACGGTGCCGAACCTGGTGGTTCGATAAAATCCCACTAAGCGCCGACTGTGAAAAGCGCCGAGTAAAGAAGCAAAGCTTTCCCTTCTACTCCCACGAACGATGGGTCAACGCCATCAAGCCTTTGCCATCGCCAAGGTCGTTCCTCACGGCGGCGCACGCGCGTACTATCGCTGCGTCGCCGCCTGGCATCATCAATGGAGTTACGGTCGACTCCCGCTGCATGCCGCCAATCGATTCTGCCAACTGCTCAGGCAGAAGGACAACGCCTCAATTGTCCTGCACGAGATCGCCGCCATCGATGGCAAGTACGGGCGACGCGGCAAAGAGCCAAAAATCCCTGCGACTCCCTGCGTTTATATCGCTTGGCTACTTGGACAGGCGTGGAACATAGACCTTGATACAGAGGCCCAAGGCAAATCCTACATCAGTGGCACATCGTTCAATAATGCCCTCCTGCCGGCGAGTATGAAGAGCGGTGGTGGAGGTCTGTGCTTATTTCTATCTTTCTCGATGCTCCTGAACATGGTTGCAGACAATAACGATGGTATCACCATATTCGACGTGACAGATCCCGCCAACCCCTCGTACTGCTTCGTCGCTCCTGGATACATCGAGGCAAGCGAGGAGGTCGAGAGCTGGGTTCCTCTCACCGCGGAGCAGTACGCTCGCGCCTACTATCCTGAAGGCGACCAGGATCTGAAGGTGGATGAAGATGTCGTTCGCACCATTGCGCGACTTGATGGTACCCCAGTCTTGTCCATCAACGCACTGGCCGAGGCATGGCCGCATGAGTACAAGGCCGAGGAAGAACCTGTCGATTCAAATGGAAACGAAGACCCCGTTGCTGCTACCATCCCATCTCTCTCCAGCCTTACTATCGATGCTGCAATCTCGTCCGAGCAAATGGCTGGGCTCGAGGATTTGGCATGGATGCCCGACAAAGCTGCTCTCATCACGGCCCGACTTCGCTCAGCCGTTGAAATCCCTGACAGCGCGATATCCGTTCTAGCCGAGGCCGTCAAGTCAGAAGTTCAGGCGGGCAATGTCCGCGTGGACTTGTCTGCGTACGCGCTTACCCCGAAGCAGACCTTGGACTGCATCTCCAAGATAGACGACACTATTTACTCGCTCAAGGTTCCCAAGACGTTCACTGTCGATACCCTCCGTGAGCTACTCACCGCCCGGCCCGATCTTCGCTGCATCAACCTCCTTGCCACCGATATCACAAGTGTCGACTTGGCTAAGCTGCTACACGCAGAGCCCAAGCTCTTCTACCAGGTCGAAAGTCTGTATCACCATACTCTTACCCTAGCCCCCGGCCCGCTAAATACATATGGGCCCTACTGTTTCCCTGCATTCACCTTTGTGCACTTGACGAACAGTAATACGGGTGGCGCAGGATTCCCCGGCAAGTCGCTGCTACTGCTCTACCCTCCCCAGATCGTGCAGAACCTGACCGACTATCTGGGCCTATTCACGACGGACGACATCTTGCGCGATAACTCGGTCACTGGGAACGACCTGCTTGCCCGCGTCGTGATTGGGTCTGCGTCGCGTCCGGAGGGAGTCTCCTGGCATCAGCGTCATGTCAATAGTTATCCCAATCCATCGGCGTTTGGGTTCCAAGGGCATGGCTGGATGTTTGTCTTCAACATCCCTTCTTTTTCATGGAACGAGACGGGATTCCTTGGGTTCGTGAAGCTGGGCGTACAGAAAGAGGGCGAGAGCGCACCTACTGGTGAGCATACAAACCAGTGATCACAACTGATTTCAGAAACTAACGACGAGCGTAGATTCGGACAAGGGCAATGCCCATCAGGTTCTTGGACTTAGGGAGTGGCTTGCAGTGATGAAGGACGAAGGCCGCCCCATGCCGTCCGAGTCTGCAATTCAGAAGTTGCAGGACATTATTGACGCGATTGTCAAGCGCCGGTCGATGAAGGCAATGACTCTGGACGATATCGAGCCAATGATGGAAACTGCTCGGCGCGAAGCCAGGTTGGACACCCACTAGCTCATGTTATCAGAGGCGGTGATGCTAGACAAAGGGGTATGTAGTGTAGTCGTTACAATAACATGCAAAAATGTAGTTGTATTTTGTAGTGCAGTGTTTTGATATTTACCTGCGTCTTGCGCATTCCTTCCTTTGGTTTACAATCCTCTTAGCGCCCGTCAGCCTCGGGGGTGCTCGTTGTATGGAAATTCGAGTGATTGGATTTTGCACTGACGGAAGTTGATGTGAATTGGTCAATTGTTGATAGAATGAGGCTTTCATTCCTAAGATACCGCTACCAGATATGCCATTAATGGTTCTTACCATGATACCATACCACATTGAATTTGAGATTGGGGCGCGTCGATCTGCCCCTCGGGTACACGGCCCGGGACCGAATCTTGTCTCTTCCCACCATCTCGATCTGTCGAGGGCCAACTCCCACACGAAGGTCCTATGTGGAAAGACCCCATTTCCACAAACGTGACCTTTCACGAGTCAAATAAGGATTACTACTGGACGGTCCCGAACCTCATGCTGGCTTGAATCTTGATACACTCCCACTAAGCGCCGACTATAGAAAGCACCAGATTGCCCAGAGTAAAGAAGCAAATTCTCCCTTCTACTCCCACGAACGATGGGACAACGCCACCAAGCATTTGCCATTGCCAAGGTTGTCCCACACGGCGGCGGGCGCGCGTATTATCGCTGCGTTGCCGCCTGGCATCATCAGTGGTGCTACGGTCGACTCCCGTTACACGCAGCCAATCAATTCTGCCAACTGCTCAGGCAGCAGGACAACGCCTCGATTGTCCTGCACGAGATCGCTGCCATCAATGGCAAGTATGGACGATACGGAAAAAAGCCGGAAATTGTCGAGACCCCCTGCATGTATCTTGCTTGGCTGCTTGGGCAAGCGTGGAACATAGATCTTGATATAGAGGCCCAAGGCAGGCCCTACTTCAGTGGCACATCGTTTGACAATGCCCTTCTGCCGGCAAGTACGAGTAGCGGTGATGAAGGTTCGTTTTTATTCCCTACTTTCCTTAATTTCTCTGATCATATCGCAGACAATAACGATGGCATCACCATTGTCGACGTGACCGACCCCACTCACCCCTCTTACTGCTTTGTCGCTCCTGGATACATCGAAGCAGTCGAGGAGGTTGACAACTGGGTCCCTCTCTCCGCAGAAGAGTACGTTCGCGCCTACTATCCTGCAGGAAAGTTAGACCCGAAGGTGGAAGAAGATGTCGTCCAGACCATTGCACGGCTCGATGGAACCCCGGTTCTGTCCATCAACGCACTGGCAGAGGCATGGCCTCACGAGTACGAGGCCGAGGAAGAATCCGTCGATTCTGATGAAGACAAGGACCCCGTTGCTGCTACCATTCCGTCGCTCTCTAGCCTTGCTATCGATGCTGCAATCTCGTCCGAGCAAATGGCTGGGCTGGAGGATTTGGCATGGATGCCCGACAAGGCTGCCCTCATTATGGCCCGACTTCGCTCAGCCCTTGAAATACCTGACAGTGCAATACCCGTTCTAGCCGAGGCCGTCAAGTCAGAGGTTCAGGCGGGCAATGTCCGCGTGGACTTGTCCATGTACTCGCTCACCCAGAAGCAAACCTTGGACTGCATCTCCAAGATAGACGACACTATTTACTCGATCAAGGTTCCCAAGATGTTCGCCATCGACGCCCTCCGTGAGCTACTCACTGCTCGGCCCGATCTTCGCCGCATCGACCTTCTTGCCACCAGTATCTCAAGCGTCGACTTGGCGGAGCTGTTACATACAGAGCCCAAGCTCTTCTTCCAAGTCGAAAGTCTGATTCATGCGCCTCTCACTCTACATCCTGGCTCGCTTGAGGAATGCGACGGCCACTATTTCCCTGCATTCACCTTTGTGCACTTGACCCAGAACCACATGAGTGGTGGATTCCCTGCCAAATCGTTGCTATTGCTCTACCCTCCCCAGATCGTGCAGAATCTAACCGACTACCTTGGTTTGTTCACGAAGGACGACCTCGGGCGCGACTACTCAGTCGGCGGAAAGGACTTACTCTCCCGCGTCGTGATTGGAGCTGCAACTCGTCCGGAGGGAGTTTCCTGGCATCAGCGTCACGTCAACAGTCATCCCAATCCATCGGCGCTCGGTTTTAATGGGCACGGCTGGATGTTCGTCTTCAGCATCCCTTCGCATTTCCATCCAGGCCGCGGTACTGGATTTCTCGGATTCTTAAAACTGGCATGGAAAACCCGAGAGGGGGACAGTGCACCCACTGGTGAGCACGCATACCGATAAATCAATTCATCGCAGAAACTAACGACGACTGTAATAGACCCGGGCAAGGACCATGCACACCAGGTTCTTGGACTGAGGGAGTGGCTTGCTGTTATGAAGGACGAAGGGCGCCCAATGCCAGCCGAATCTGCGGTTCAGAAGTTGCAAAACATCTTTGACGCGATCTTGCAGCTCTCGTCGATGCATGCCATGAATCTGGATGATATTGAGCCAATGCTACTATCCGCCCAGCGCGAGGCCAATCTGGACAAGTAATAGCTACATAACACGACTAAGGAGATGTACCAGACAAATGGGTAGTAGTGAGTGAATATCATGCAAACATGCCTTGAACTGGATTGTTGTGAATTTTGCTGCCCTTGCTCATTCTTTCTATGTATTGGCGATGTCGATTCTCTTGTGTAAATTGATTATTTTGGTTGGTTTAGATCCATCATGAAGAACCATGGCAACAAGCAAACAGCAAGTTGTCGAAGAGAACATCGAACATGAAGTAAAGCCCCACAGCTCGTGATAGCCACGAGATCCAATGTATAAGTACAAGCAGCGGCGCCGAAGTACTCTCTTTGATTCTCCCGCTTATCTCTGCTCGTTTTTTAACAACCATGTCCGACAAAACCATCTTTCTCCTTGGCGCATCTGGCTTCATCGGCGGCCACACACTCAAGCGTCTCGGCGAAGACCTTCCCTCCTACCGTGTCATCGCCCTCGTGCGAGACATCAACGCCAACCCAGAAAAGAAAGCCAAAGTTGCTGCGCTGCACCCGAACGTCGAACTTGTCGACGGAGACCTGAACGACGCCACCCTCATCAAATCATACGCATCCAAATACCCGATCACCGTCAACGTCGCGTCCTCTGACCATCCCGTCAGCGTCAAAGCTACCTTGGATGGCCTGGAAGAGCATTCTGGCAGTGGTGGCGGCGGCCCGCCCATCTACATCCACATTTCCGGCATGGGTGTGATCTCCGACAACGCGCGCGGAGAGCGTGTCGAGAACATCAAGCCGCTCAGCGACTTGGACTATCACCCCACAAAGGTCCCCAGGACAAACGTGCACTTGGACTCGGATATTCCCATTACTGAAGCTGGAGAACGGACGGTGAATCGCGTGAGGACTGCGATTGTGTATCCAGGATGGGTGTATGGGGAGGGCGTCGGTGCGTCTGTGTTGGCTCCATTCTCCCTATGAATTGTACTGACTAGCCATTCCAAGGTGCGCAGAGGACGACCTTTGGCGTTCGGATTTACCGTGCACTCTTCCCTGCTGCCGGACACGCAGGGACTTGGGGTCCAGGCGAGAACCAAATGACTTCGGTCCATGTCGTGGACGTGGCTTCCGCCATTACGACCCTGTTGAAGGCAATGCTAGAAGGCAGAGCAGACGAAGGGAAAGATGGGCACTGCAAGTCTCGTCTCTGTTGCCTCACACGCTAGTATTGAAACCCTCATTCAGACTTCGTTCTCTCGGAGCAACCTCTATACACCATGAAAGACTTCACAGCAGCCTTTGGCGACGTGAGGATTTCCCTATCTTTGTATCCTGCCAGAGGGCTAATTTCGATGCAGGCTTTGTACAAGCACGGAGAGCTCAAAGAGGGCGGCTCAAAGCCATTCCCGCCGAGTATCACCGACCAAATGGGCGACCGTACGCACACTATTTTCCCTCTTATTTTCCCGGCATGGCTAACCAAGTACCACAGTTGGCTGGTGCTCGCTCGGAGGCAACCAGATTGGCAGCGCTGACAGGCTACGCAAACTTGGTTGGGAGCCCGTCGAATCACGCAAGATATCCGTCTTCGAAAGTATGCCTCTAGAGTTAGAAGTCGCATTCCAAGCCGCACCGGTCCTCGAGACTGCGCCTGGCGAGAGGAAACAACAAACCCTCTAGAATCTGTAAAACCCCCACTGTATTTCCCTAGCTCTTCCCGCCGACCGCAAGCTCGCATACTTTATGTGTAAACAAGAACCGAGATGTCTCTAACAACTGTACTAGCCGGTGGCCGTCCCTGTGAGTCGCGGTTTAAGCAGCGCGGAACAAGGTCAGACCATAACTCTTTTAGCGGCACAGTATAAGGCATCGCTGGTGGCTGCCCGTTCCGCTTCGCGTCCAGGACTTGTGTCTCTTTCTTGAGATGTGAGTAAGGGACCTTGCCTGCGAATATCTGGATTGATTGTTAGATCAACGCAATAAAACTCACGCCCGAAGTTGGTAGTACTTCAATGATGGTACAGCCAAATGAATAGATGTCCCGCGATGGCCTGCGCCTTTCCGACTCCCCCGTGCTGTTGAAAGGCAACCACCTTATTGCACCTTTGATTCCGTCGGACGATGCGTAGACCGAGCTGCTGGCTTCTTCGACAATGGAAAGTCCGAAGTCGGCGAGACAGCACGTTCCCTTGTCAGTGACCAAGATATTGGCCTGAAGATGTCAACGGTTTAGATGGACTTATCCAGGATAAAGCCTGTTTACTTACGCCGCGGATGTCGCCGTGCACCACTGGCGGGTCTTGTCCGTGTAGAAATTCCAGCCCCCGAGCTACGTCGAAAACCTGCCAACTGATAGGTCAGTGGGAAAATCGAGTCCAGCGGCAGTCAAAACTAACGCAGTGTAGACGGTCACAGGTGGGATTTTTGGCTATGTAGTTCATGATACTACCGTTGGCCATCCACGGCGAGATCAGACAAAAACGCGGGTAGAAAGAGACTTCGTTGATTCCAACGAATGGAAGGATATTTGGGTGTCGAAGCTGATACCACACGAGAGCCTCTCGGTGACAGTCCTATTAACGTGTAGGTTAAGCCTCTGAATGGTTGTTGCGAGGGGTTTGGCTGACCTTTAAAAGCATCTCCCGATCTGAGCTGCTCATGAAGAAACGGAGGACTTTAAGAGCCACCAACGACCCGTCCAGGACACCGCGGTATACGTCCTCGAGTGATTGGTGAGATATTGGCCTCCAATTGGTATATGTTTAATATCGAACACTTACCGAAAATGTTCCACCAGCTACAGGATGCACTTCGATGTTGCACAACTGATCGCAGAAGAAGGCAAGTGGAACGACGCTATGTAGGTCGGCTAGAATTCTCATACATCTCATGATTTGAGCACGCTGGATGGCTTCAGGAGCTGATGCATCAAATGCCTGCTCAATATCAGTTATGCGAAAACTTAGTACACTGTGTCAAAGTCACATACAGCTTGCAGAATATTCGACGCTCTTCGGGCCAGAGCCTCTGGAAGCGCCTGTAACGCGCTGTACGGCGGCGTTGCACCCGCCTCAAGCAGCTTTGCCGTGACCGTGTTGATTGTGTCGTGGTCCATGGGACTCTTGGAAAGCAGCGACGAAAGCGGTGTAAGATCAAAGAGATCTCTTGAACCCTTCCAACAAATCAGATAGATTTTGGATGGCGAGAAACCTGGATTTACCGTTTGTAAGGGAGACCCTTGTTGACTCGCTAAGGAGATACTATGCACATCGCTTTCGTGGCCTATCGTGCTACTACCATAGCCACTCAACGTGGAAGAGGTCTCTGGATTGAACTTGTGGACGTACGTTGACACAGGACCTTGACACAGGTTGAAGGAAATAGGCACGTACGACTAATGTCCACCATCCTCCGCCTCCATCAAGGCTCGGTGTATAGGAAGGATGTCTGTGAAGCCTAGCTATTGACACGCGTCGGCTGGGGGGTGCAGAGAGAGGGTCCTCTGCTGGAGGCTCGACTATGGTGATACCGCCACCAGAAGACGTTCGATCGGAGGAGGCTGTGGAGATTGGTCTTGGTCCTCGAACACGCGTTGGCGAGGTTCGCCCTGTACTCTCCATTGCCCTGGTGTCATTGACTTTGTCAGCCTTGATCTAAACGTGCGAAGCTTCAGTTAAAAAAATTGACCCGCCAATGAAACAATACCTTTTTCTGGACGTGCCACTCGTGATTACCGCGGTCCCTTGATACTTCTTTCAACAAATCGGGCCAATTATCCGGAGCAGGGCCATATTCTTTGATGCCTGTGGCCAGTATACTGACCCTCAGAGCACATATAGTATTGGTCCATGCCTCGAGCGCGGATTGTGACCAAAGTTCGCCGTTCGCCGCTGAAATGATATCAAAGCTTGATCACAGCGGTACATACATCAAAAGCAATCCAGGCGTACCTTTGAGTATAACACAGCCATTACTAGCTTTCCATAACGTATAGAATGATTTCAGGACAGTGAGACTATCCGAGCCAACGACTTTGAGAATGGGGTGGGTCTGATAACGTTCTCCAAATATACAAGAAATAATGAGAGGATTTTTGGCGTCCTGACCCGTCGCTCCATCCAACAGAGACACGAGAGAGGAGTGCATCGACAAGGGAGATACACCTGCGCATGCTTGGGTCATCTGGTGAGCCCAGAGCGCATCATCAACACGGTGTTCAAAGTGATAGAGATGCGGGCGAAGAAAAAGCGAAGGATTCCAGTAGCAGGGGTACAGATGAAAGAGGAGGAGCGAGTACAACTTTAGGCGCACATGATGCTTTTGCACGGGCCTATCTCTGCGGCATAGCCGTTGATTTTCGCTCCATACAACGGTGAGCTGAACCCATACGTGTGATGGTTGATTTAGAGCGTGCTTATGATAAAATAGCAGGCTCAGTGCTCGATACTTGCCGTCATAAATGAAGCCTACGTACCAGCTTACTCGTATCTTCTACCTTCTCAGCCTCCGTGAGTCTTCGTTGTAGCACTCGTAGCTGCATAGGCAGTCATGAACTATGCCTAAATCTGGGAAACTCTGGGCTCACCTTGTTTGCCACTAATGGGTCTCTGAATGACCTTGTCCACAGGTCTTGTAGACGTCGTAGGAGCTCAGTGCGCGCGCCACAAGAGCGGGTTCCGTTCCATCGCAGTAAAAAATGCCGTATGCCGTTGAGCAGGCTGCCTCTGGTCAAATGACGGTCCTTCATTGGGGCTCATGACCTACGCATCATACGAGTCGTTGTCCTCTTCACAGAGCATGACCCCTTCCATCTCCCACAGGAAAATCCTAAGCGCCAACATATGTGAATGTCTGAGGTGTCGGCGAAGGCTTGGACCCCGATTTGTGTGCTGTGTTATCAAAGTCCAAACCTCGTTATGAAGTGGAGTATTCCATACAGCTTGCGCAGAACGAACAGTTAGTGGCATTTCGTTGTTCTGTGTCGCCATACTCTGAATCCCTTTCGGGGAATTAGAGAGAGGTACAGTGTCGGTGGGAGAAAGGAAACCAGTGCTGATTGACAGGCCATCATTATGGCACATAGTAGTCTGCCCTCAGCTGAGTGGACTATACCTATATGTTGGCGTCATCGCATCACACTGTAGAACTGAGGATCTACTTAAGCATCTTGGTAGTAGGCATCAATCAATACCTTCTACTACTAGTCGAGCGTACCTTGAGTATTCAAACTCAAGTCCCTCTTAAAAAGGTCGTTCTACATGGCTACGTCGTAACAAGCGATAGCCAGCACACCAAGCTTCGCAGATGAAATGAAAATGGCATTGTGAGTTTTCTGTATATACGTAAATAGAAGGCGTGTTGGATCGTACAGCAAGCAAAAACACAGGTACAACAACCCAGAGAAGCAGCACAAAATATCGTTTTTACTTAGTCGTGTGGTGGGAATCGCAAAGGCGAAAAAAGAGCATATCTACAAGTTTTCTCATCATCATATACAACGCCTACGCGTTGTGTGGTCTGTCACTCTGGCCTGCAAAATGGTGTCGCCATTGCCCGAGGAAGGGGCCCGCCTCCTCACAGCTGCATGGGACCAGCCATCTCCGACGCGCTCATCTTCGTCACGCTTGGAATCTTCCGCTCGATAATGCTCCTAATGTCGCGCAGGTGTGAGATGCCGTCGTTCGTCGACGGCGACTTCTCCGGGAGGAGCGCTAAGCGCTTCTCCGCGACACCCAGCAAGCGGTACGTCGTCGGCATCACTCGCGGTACGTAGTCAACCATCATGTTGTCCTGAAGCATGGTCAGCATGGAAGGAGAGCCGGAACGATGAGAGGCGTACATCAAGACGAAGAACAACCAACGCTCGGTGCAGCCACTGTATCGCAACCTTGAAAGCAAGGTCGGAGGGCGCAGTCTGCTCGACGATTGTTGTGTTCTACAAATCTCCATTAGCATGCAACGATGGAAAAGACCGCAAAGAAACATACCCGATGGATAATAACGATAACCAGCGTTTGGGAAAGCGTAAGCGCATCGGGGCGTAGCGGCATCACACTGTCAATATTGGTCCTCGCCAGGAGGTTGATCAAATCATCGCGGGAAGAGCTCGAAAGGGCCTCCAAGAACTGGTCCTCGTACTTCGACATCTCCTCCGACGTGACACCCTTCTCCACCGGTGGCGGCTGGATAGGATGTGAGGGTTGCGGCGCTGCGATCCCGCCACGGTTGTTGTACCACGATGGCACCGGTTGCGCCTGCGCCTGCTGAGAGTCCGGCGAATACCACAACGGCGCTGGCGGCTGTTGCTGTTGCGGAGGCATCGGCCCCATGGGTTGCTGCTGGTGCTGGTGCTGCATCCGCTGCATCGGGTTAGGCATCGGCCCCATCTGTGGTCCCATCTGCTGCTGCATTTGCGGCGGCATCTGCTGCTGTTGCTGCTGCTGGGGCACCTTGGGCTCGCCAGAAGGTGGCCGGCTGCTAAGGAATTTGACCTGGTCGGCGAGGGCGCGGACAGTACGCTCGAGGGAAAGGATGGCCGCATCATGGTTTCGGCTGGTCTCTGACTGCCATCGTGTAATTTCGCTCTTGAGGGCAATGACCTCCGGCACGACAACATCAGAGACGGTCTGCTTGACTTGGCGATCGATGACGGCGCTGAGGGTTCCGACGATGGCTTGAGACAGCTTGCCTGTGAAGTCGGGACGAAGCATCACATTCTCCATCTCGTTCGGTATACGCTGAGCCGGAAGTAAGCCAAAAGACCCACGGATAAAGTGGCGGCACATACATGGGAGATGAGTTCATTGACGGCCCGTCCGACATGGTCGTTCAAGGCATGCCTGACCTCACCCTTGGTAATGTTCTCGAGCGCAGGAAGCACCGAGTTCTGAACCTCGTTCTTGACGGCGACCTCGACGACACGAGTGGTGTTTCTCGTCAACTCGGTAGAGATGAGCTTGAGAATCTTCTCCTGGCGTGCAAAGTCCTCGGCCTGCTCGTGCGCGCGCGCATCCTCGAAGCGTTGATCTATATGACCGTAAGCCAGTGAACGAAGAACAAAAGCAAGCACATACGTTGCTTGTCCATCTCCTTGTTGAACGACTTGGTTATCCGCTGATGCAAGGTCTCCTCCAACTTCTTCATCTCCTTAGACAGCGCAAGAGTATTGACGCCATCATCCTTCTCCTTGTCTTGTTGCTTCTCCTTCTCCTTCTCCTTGCTCTTCCCTCCGTTGCCGCCATCATCCTTGTTCCATTGCACGTTTCTGCCACCCTTCTGACCCTTGCTATTACCGCCGTTGTTCACGCTCTTCTGCTCCTGTGCACGAGGCTCCTCGCGACTGTATGTGTCCGCGTCCACATCCTCCGGCGTCACGGGGCGCGGGGGCAGGACTGCAGGCGCAGCCGGAAGCGGCTTCTGCTGCTTGGTTTCAGGAGCAATGAAGAAGGGGAACTTGGACGCCGCGGAGTTCAGCGATTCGTAGAACCACTCCTTGCGAACAAGAATCTGGTCGACACCGCCCGAATGTACTGAGAAGCCGGCCAAAGCAAGCTCAGACGGCATGACCTTCGCGGCAATGCACGACGCATAGGCCTCGTCCCCGTTAGGATCAGAGTCTGCCGTGAGAATGACAAAGTGGATGCTGGCCCTAGGCCCAGTGAACTCGAGCACCTGGTCAACAAATCCGCGGTCCTCCCCGAAGACGGGCAAATCTTGGTTGAACTTGAAGGCGATGACACTTTCACGCTTGGAGTTGGCTATCCATAAAGTTTGAATGCGCGAATCGTAGCAGGCGTGACCAAACATTTCCTCGGTCGGGGCCGCAGTGTTGACGAACTTGAGCGTAGACAGAACCTGCTTCGTGCTGGCCGAGAGAAGCTGGAACACAGTTCCGAACTTGCGGCCGACGACGATAATACCGTCGGCATAGGTCAGGGAAGAAGGTGGGTCCTCGCCACGGATTTTGACGTTCGCGTATGGAACCTGGTCCACAGTATTCCATGTCGTCAACACGGAGTCGGTCGAAATGGTGATCAAAGACTGCTGCAGAATGTCGAAATCAAATGCGACAAGAGGCTGGCACGTATTGAGCTACATTCACGGATGCAAACAGAAAACTCACAGCATTGGTAGTTAGGTGCGACCCAATGTGACGGAGGTCAGACTGGGGGATTGGACCTTCGTGAAGGCTGGCAACGTTCGCCAGGTCGATGATGTAAATCTGGTTCTCAGAGGCGACAGCAAGGGTATCGGACTCCTTGGGATGCCACTTAACGCTCTGAAGCGGCTCGCCATCTTGGGGCGGGAGGACACAGAGAATCAACCTGCCGCTGTAAGTTTATGAGTAAGGGAGAATATGACATAGCAGTGGACGTACGGAACGTCGTCTGTGATGACCTCTGGCAATTGCCACACGACGAAACCACCATCTGTGGTGACACCGGCCAGCCTATTCCTGTGGACGGCCATGTCGGAGACGCTAGCATTGCCATAGAATGAGGGTAGCTGCAGTAATGTGCGGTCGCCATTAGACCTTGAGATGACCCGGACGCGGCCACGGCTCATAGCATACGCAATCCAGTGAGTTGCCCCGATAGTGGTGCCGGGTAGGAAAACAGGCTCCTGCTTGACCAACGCAATGGCCGTAGTCTTGACGAAGTCCCGCGGTGCTTGGATTTCCTCGAGCTGTTGGGAAACATCGAACACAATGGTCTGTGGCTGGAAGCTAGGTGGTCTTAGCTTTAGGTCGAGCCCGAAGTAGAGATGTGTACATACTTTGCGTTCGCAACGTTCTTACCGCCGCGCCCCCTACGAATGCTGCCGGTTCCACCACGAGGCCCAGGCGACCCATCCTTGTCACGGCGGCTGCCACCCTGCTGGCTGCCAGCAGGCGAATCGCCGAGGCGGGCACGTTGCGGCTGTGTCCTCTGGGGCGAGGAGCGACGGTTTGGCGGTGATTCCGGTTGGCGAATTGGCACCAGCTGCTCGGGTTGCGGTATGAGCGGTGGCGGCGCAGGCGCTTGCTTCTGCTCCGTCGGCTGCTGGGGGAGCGGCCTACTGGGCTCCATGCTAGGGTAGTCGGCGGCAGCGGCATCGTAGAAATCATAGGCGTTGACTGAGTGTGGATACGGCCTGCTGTTCGTCATCTGCTCGAGGAGGTTGTCGACAGATCGGCGCTTAGGATCAGAGATAGCAGTCCAGCTTGAATCCTCTGTACTGGAGGCACTTGGCTGCGGCGGCACGGGCTTCTTCTTGACCTGGGTAGATGATGTCGAAGATAGCGCATCAAAGGGCGACACAAAGTCAAAGAGAGACCGTTGTTGAGGCTCTGATTGGGGTGCAGACTGGGGCAAGCTACCGCGAATCTCAGGCAGCTCCAACGGGCCTGCTTGAACGTACGGCGAGCGATACTCCGGCGGGTCGTGTGCAGGGTAAGGTGGGGACGAACGGACGGGGGCATTGTGCAGGCTATGCGGAGACCCTGAGTAGTTGGACCTCGGGGGGTTGCTGTAATAGTAGGAGTACATGATTAGCGGCGGCAACGGGAAGAGCAGAGGTAGTGAGGGGAAGGAAGAGGTGCGATAGACAAGGATAGGATAGCGATTAAAAGGCAAGCTGCGAACGACAAACACGCGTGTGTCGCGTGTATGGAGCATGGCACATGTGACAAGCAAGCGTGAAGGACGTACCCGGACATTAGCTGTTCCAGCAGCAGCTTGCCTTGCATCTCGGCGCTTGACTGCGGGGACGCATTTGATCGCTGCGAAGATCCTGGGGGCGTCGGGATTGATTGTGACTGGGACGTGGGCGCTTGTCTCGCGGCAACTGTGTTTGAGCCGCTTGGGGGACCAGCCAACAGTGAAAGCAGCGCGTTCTGTCGTTCAGCGGCCGATGGCGATGCCACTGCCTGCAGGGGCGCGTTGGCGAGGGGTGTCAGCGCATCATCGTTGAGCGCACCAGGCGTCGTTGGGTTGGAGTCCACAGATCCGAATGCGTCTTGCTTGTAGAGTGACTGTTGAGACTGCGACTGGGAATGATCTGAGGACGAAGCAGTGCTCAGTCCCTGGAATAGCGAGTCGATGTGGCTTGTGGAAATTCCGTGATGAGGCTGGGCGACGTATTGCGGCTGGGGTTGTTGCACTGGCGGCGTCGACCCGCGGGAGAAGAGCTCGTGAATCGAAGCGTTGGCACCGGGATTGCTCATGTTATCCATTGCCGACGTGCACAACAGCTTGTGAAGGGAATGGCCGATAAGGTGGTGGCTAAAGGTCAAGGTTTGTATCCCGCGATGAAAACACCAACACGCGGTCCACACGAGGCGATCGGGGCTCTCGGCACGGCGGCACGGCATTGCCACCGTACCATTTCCTTTCTTCGTCAGTGGCATCGGCCACATCAAAGTTTCAAAGTTTCAAGAGTTTGTTCTCTCCTAGAAATTTGTGATATATCCTTCGTTGAGAAATATTATCGTTATCGACCTAGCGCTTCTTGCCAGTTTACGCAATAATCAAGACCTCAACATGAGGACGTCAAAGTAATTTGGCAATACAAAGCGTTGTATCCAACACGACTCAGGTACTCTACGTCTCATAACACACTACTGCCTGGGGCAGCCTCGAGTTCCGTACTATATTCGCGAACCGCTCAGGTATCAGTCCACAATGCAAACACAAGGCGTTTAGAAAGTGCATCCAGTCGCCCAGAGTAGTAGATCTGAATCTCATTCAAATCATCCAGCTTTCCGCGCTCTGGGTGACATATGTATCATATTCTGCAACGTGCATTTCGACCAGCTCCCGCCACTACCCCGTACAGCCCTGTCGGGCGAACCCTCGCAAGCTACCAAAGGGCACATATCATTCTTTTCAAAATTTCCGGAAGCTCGTTGTCCCATGGAGAATCAAATAACACATCTCAAATCTTCCACATTCAGGCGTTTAGTCGTTAGATAGTAATTTACAGATACTAATCTGCATTGGCTCTCATTACATTTTCCGATGCTGTCTATCCCGTCTCCGACTCGTACAAGGGTGGAAGCATATGCCCCTCAGCGCGTAACCTATCCACCTCTCGCCGCAAATCCTCTAGCTCACCATGAAGCACGCGAATATTCGCCTGCGATGTTGACGCCGCTGGCTCACTGGCAGGCTGCAAGGGCGCTGAAGGTTCCAGGAGTGTTGGTTTTCGAAATATCATCGGTGGAAGCGACACGGTCGGATTATGCCTTCTTAAAGGAACGAGGGCTGTACTCGAGGCGTTCCCACTTTCGAGTTCTGTACTCGAGGAAACCTGCGGAGGCGCTGTGATGAAAGGGTCGAGGCGTACCGGCAAAGGGAAATTGTGTTGCTTTCTCTTGTAGAAGAAGAGAAGGGTGAGAAAGACTGTAATGGCAGCAAGGACTCCTCCGACTGCAGCACCGATGATTGGGCCGCGCTCATGTTTCTTTCCGTCAAGTGTTGCAGTGGATGATGGCGAAGGATCCATTGGTCCAGGTGTTGCACCGATCGGAGTCTGAAGGTCCAACTCTACTGCAAGGAGCGATAGCATTGCGCCATGCGCAGGGCTTTCTGTAGCGTTAGCTGACTTTCTACACTGTGCCTATTTGGAAACTTACCTCGCAGAATGTTTATCGTCCGATACTGTGCTGTTCGAACCGTACATCGCTGGAAAGACACTGGCACCCGAGGTTCCATTCGCATACATCTTTGCACGAACTTGCGTTATCAGCCTATCTCGAACCTTGGTATTGTTTGTTGCCCCTGCTGTGATCATGTTCCATGCTAAGCGTGCAAAGTTAATGGTAAATCTTGTCACCGAGATGGGCGGGACACACGAGCGCTGACATCCGTGCCAACCGTCGAATCAAAGGCGACACCAAACGTGGCCACATTGTTGTCCACAATTTGAGATTCGTAGAAGGCGTCCTGGGCGTTGTATACCTCCTCATTGACAACATCGAGGTGCAACATCTTGTCATAGAAGAGAGAGTATATGAGCCCCCACGACGATGGAGACGAGTATGCCGAGAGAATATGCCCTCCTTGAAATGCCTGTTGCTTCCACGAGTTGTACATGCTGTCAGCGCTGTCCTGTACGACAATCATAAGCGAAGCTCCAGCAGCGCTAATCCAAAGGACTGACCGAATACTGCTTCTGGTCGTTCTGAAGACCTACAGCCCCTGCAATGAGCGACATACACTTCACACCTAGCACTCCTTTCAAGGCAAGATTCGCATTGCGGATGCCATTTCCATCTAGGTCGCTGGGAACCTTTGTCACAGAGAGGTTGCTCGATTACCAAGTCTCAATTTACCTTCCAATCAAGTCCACTCCCGTACCGACAAGGTAGTCTGCCCATTTCTTGAGAAGGTAATACTGTTTGAAGGTGTGTTATTGCCATGTGCTCTGCGGCCAGAAGGGAAAGTACGTACATAATTGGACAGGTATGTAGCATCGCCTGACACCCTTGCCTGAGCCCATACCAATATGAGCATGTCGCCCGTACCTACGCTGCGATGAGAGCGTGGTATGATGATACAAAGACGACGCACTCTCAATGGAATACTGTGAAGAAGGTTTCTGAATAGATATAGTCGGATACTTGGTCCCTATTTCATCGTATTACACACCAAACAAAGCACAGGATGAAAAGACCAGCGTACCAAGATCCAATCCAGCATACTCCAGCTCCGGCCACGTTGTGTTTCCGATGTCGAGCGGCCGAAGGAGATATCCAGCCCAGGTCGTGTTCAGTCGGAGTAGCGCCGGAAAGCTGGCGAAAATGGTGTGAACGGCGTTCACACGGGAATCATCTGAGACAGCCATAAATGCCATTGTGTCGTTTTCGTGCTCATCTTGGGCGGTGGTGAAATCTAGAGCACCAAGTGTGAGGCGCGCGCCGATGGAAACAAGGTCAGCATATTCATTGGATACGTTCCTCGCCGCATTTATCAGAGAGTTGTCGAGTGCGATGGCCCTGTTCTTCGTATCCTCAAATCCAGAAAGGAATTCAGACATCTGTTGTATTCAAATAAGCACGGGTATACTTCCTTGCATGGTAGCAGAAGGAAGCGTACCGCTTGCGCTACATTGGTATACTTCGTGGTATAGTGAGGTTTTCTCTTCGACGTCTTGAACGGCACTAGCGGGTCCCTGGTGAGCCCCAGTGCCCATACGGCCGTGTCTGAAGTAGAGGAAATGTTTCCCAGGTCTTGCGCAAACGCATACACAGGCCAACCCCCCCCCCTGTGTGGTGATAGTATCAAGATGCATTGAACGTGGGAAAAGGAACAAGGAAGGAACATACTCATCGACGGCTCGATAATCCGTATCAAGAGCGTTGTCCAAATACCCGTAATCTGTAAACCTTTTCCGACAGATGGGCCAAGCACCCGATTTGTACGTGGTGTTGTTGTTCTATATTACAGGTGCATCAGTCGTGGAAACGGCCGGGAGATCGCAACGCTGGGTGACTGACAGTGTTGGAAGACGCAAACCAAAGAAAACTATCCTCGGCCATAGCACTTTCATCGTACGACATAGGGCTTGGATTGCTGAGCCAGACAGTGTGATAGAGCATTGATTCGGCCTTGGTAAAATTCCATGTGAGTTGCTGTGCTGCATCTGCACTGGATAGCCATTCTACACAAACCTCAGCACATCAATCGCAAACAGGTGACAAAATATGGTGCTCACCTCCAACAACATCGGTGTAGAGTCGGACCGAATGCTCACGGCCGTCTGTTACAGAAACATTGCAGTACATGTACATGAACGGAAATGACTGAAGCACAAGGTCGTTGGGCTAACACAGAGACGTGAGCACGTTTCGAACATGAAGATATCAAGTCGCACCTCGATTGGGTTTAGGAAGGTGACGGTTGCCTCCACAGGGCCTACTTCGACGGTAAGAATACTTCTTGTTGGTGTAAGTGCGAACTCCTTCAACGTTGCTGCCGGGATCTCTTCGACATTAACGCCTCCGAACAGCTTGGCCGAATAGTTTCCGTCTACTGACATCCATAACGTCCATGAAACATGCTACCGCAGCGGGCAGAGGTCAGTGTACAACGCTTGACACCGACCGTACCAACACAACGTACACGTTCGTCTTTCCAATGTATCGGCCAGTTTGTGTGAGTCTGGTCGTTTGTCGGAATCTGATGAGCGCCGAGAGGTATGTACGAGTTGAAGTGAGGCGCGCGGACGGCTATTGGTATTGAGGTTGGCCATCTCTGTGCAACAACGACGCTGAAAAACAGGCATAGCACGAGCCACGACATGGTGGGAGGAAAGAGACCTTGAAAGAGATAGCCAAGTATTGGATTGAATGCACGGCGCTTCTGAGGGCTGAGTGAAGAGCTTGGCACCGACTGCCGTGCAGTATCACTGTGGGAACTGAGATCACAGCACCAGTGAGGCCAGAATCGTTGGACGGTGGGTTACTAGTGCGGCTGGATATCATTCCGATTCCTGCTTCGAGTTCAATCAGCTCAGAGCTGTGTGGTGCAGCGGGAATCTTACTAGCCACGCGTATGGGAAGCCAAAGAAACACCTCTAAGGATCTTCTGTGAATCGCTGTCAAACATGATGCATTGATGTTCGCGACGAAATCTATCCTGCAAGAGTGAGCTACGTATGCAATTCTCTGTGTTTCCCTCGAGCGCGTTATGATTACAACTCATCGGGTAGACGATAGACAAGTAAATGCCCTTCTTCTCCAGACTCAGCGGCGCATACCCAATGCACTACAGACATTACATTTAGCACAACAAGGGAGAATCATACAAACGTTAAACGAACCACATTTGATACTAACGTTCCCAGGTACGGCTTGGAGTGCCCGGTACAGCCCCGTCGACTCCAGTTTTCTGCGTATCGTATCGGGCTGTGGCTGTTTGTCAAGTTGGACCCAATCCTGAATTCGACGTCGACCTTGAACGTGCTGGAGAAACTGCACCGCGCTTGCACGAGATGCACAAGGGGCTTATCGAAAGTGCTATCCGAGCGACACAATGTGCCATATACATGCCTTGGACTAAAAACCAGCGACAGCCGCTCGAGCTTTGGGGCGAAGAGCCATCCATCCGCGTCCACAACGCGCTGCGCAAGCACATCCACTATTTCCATCGTTCCGTCCTCCGAGCCAATCTCATTGAGGGGTGTTTTGACAGTGAAGAGGAGCTCTTTGGCGTTTGCTAGCAATTGAAGGACACTTTTGCGACATTCCTTTGTCCAGAATGAGTCCGTAGTGAGCGGAATTTCAACGCGCTGAAGGTCGCATCGGAGCGCGATAGAAAGGGCCCCAGCACATCTTCATCAAGTGGCATGTTGTAAATGCACGACAACGCAAAAGTCTGCAGGGCCGGGCAAGAAAGTCGATCAAGGACGTATAAGAGGGAACAGCGCAAGTATTGGAGATGGGGCACGACGTGTATCGGAGGGTCTTCTTGAAGTGTAATGTCACGATAATCGGTACCATTCTTGAGATGAATCAACGCAGGACATTCCAGATACCATTGTGGCAGTGGGATATTGCCGGACTCAGCCATACTCCAAGTGACCTCCAGCCTGGTCAACATCTTCAAGCGCAACGACGGGGCGACCTTTAACCAGACTTGCGAGTGTAGCATAAACCCGGTGTACTGAATGGAAAGCTCTTGCAACAATGGGGGGCGTCCAAAATCCTGCTGTGACGGCGGGACTGTAAACGCCAAGGTGAGTTTCCAAAGGCCAGCCAAATTGGTGAATGCCGGCTTTGTGCTTCGCTTAGTGTACGAAATGACTAGACGATGGATTCTGTGCTGCTGTGGCATTAAGTTTTGCATCCCCGTCGTCCAGGATGCTTCTAGAGCTATATCGAGCGGAGTGGCGCGGGAGCGGGCCAACCCATGTCATGAATCGCCTATTCCCCTCACGTGTATGGCTGCGCCACACCCGTACCGCTGATCATCTGACACTCACCTGACCACTGTCATTATGCTTACCTCACGGCCTTTCTACTTACTCATTGTTTGTCCCTGTTTGGTCCCTCCACTATATGTACTCTCTACTCTGGTTCCCTACTTCTTTAGAACGTCCACTTGGTATCCCAGTACTGTACGCCCTCGGCTACACTGCTCGCTACGCCTCGGTCTATCTCATTCTCTTTCTCTCTGGCATCCGTGCTGCGACCTGGACCTCCCGATCATAGG
>KN880515.1:0-95218 GCA_000934385.1 Cylindrobasidium torrendii FP15055 ss-10 | reverse complement strand
TTGATCACACCAGGGGTGGTCTGTGGACGCTTTGGAATGTCGCGAAAGACTTCAACGCCGTTAAAATTCGCGGGCGACTGGAGAGCCGTGCCGTTTATCTTGCCTTGGTGGGAAAAGCGACTGCGTCCATCAAACAGGCGACATTTGTGACAAAGCTTTCCGGTTATTTCCTGTTTGGTATCGACCCTTACAATGCATTCAAGCACACGTGGAAGATCGCACAGTCGTCTCTCACCGTCATGTCCCCGTCAGCTCCCAGGCGACTCAATTCCCGTTGGGATTTCAATAATTCAAGCCCGGGTGGGGAACCTCGTCGTTTCCATAAGGATGTACTGTCGACAGCAACAACGACAACGACGGCGACAGCAACGCGACTTATCGACCGACCCGGTTTTTTGCAATGGTTTCAAGCGCGGTAATGTCTCAAACGGGCAAGGATCAAGCCTCCTCCCGCTACCTAACTCAGCGGCGACGGTTTTGGCGCATGGAAATTCTGGCGTTGGACTGGGCACACACCGTCCCCATCATACGCGAATTTCAGCCTAGCAACTCAGTGACACACAATCAGGCTGATTGACAACCAAGTACGACCCGGACGCTCTCCTGGCATTCAAGTTCTCCCAATACTTTTACAGTTGCGGGCTATCGACATAGCCAATATGTCCGAGACGAACTCATGTGTTGCAACACATGCTTCAGTGTCATCCGAAAACCGGAATTGGTGTGTGCCCATCACAAACTCAGGCCATCCATGCTGACTCCATCCCGGTAGGCTCTGTCAAAATGCCAGACGGGATTAAGCACCTTAACTTCATCTTACTTTCTCCAGCGCCCTTGACCCCGTCAACCACACCCCATCCAATTGACGTACTATGTATGTTATGAAAATTTGAATCTATTCCATCCAAGAAGTTCTATCAATCAACCCGCGCCAGTGTGGCCATCCTCCTTCCTTTAGGGCCGGCTTCGGCCGCCCTGTGGTACCCGCGCAGGGGTGACCAGAGCAGGACCAAAGTTCGCACAACACAAACCAGGTTCTATCCTACAGACTGCAGGTCACCCGAAATTGCAGTCTTCGCTTCGTATACGACCATAATAGAAACCTACACGTTATTGATGGTAAACGACAATGTGAGTAAGATGGCAAGTAATATCTCTTGTATCCTGCCAGCGAGATCAGAAAGAACGCAATGAAATCTGCGGCTTAGCCGTAGTAGCCTGGCTAGCAACAGCAGACCCGCCCAAAGCCCTCCTCACCGACCCCTCCAACAGCTCTCTCGTGGCCTCATCCAACTTTGCAGTCGCATCCTTGAATGCAACAGGTGCCGCCTTTGCATATGCTAACAACTGCGCTACGCTTTGCACAGTGACTGGTGGTGGATTCGGCTGATCAGTCGCCAGGAGTAGCGCGATTGTGGGAAGCAAGACACCGAGCAGTCGTGTCTCTGCATAGAGTATGAGACTGCGAGCCAAAGAGAGCAAAAACGACTTACTGTGATCTTCAGCCACGAAGCCGAAGAACGTTGCAAACGCCTTCCAGACTTCACCAATGGCAGCAGCATGCTGCTCAGACAGCGTTTCGTTGTGAACCATTGGCGCAGTTTTCGCAATAAATTCAATCAGAGCTGGAACGAGCAATCGAACGCATTGCTTCAGAACAGGGTTGCCGGTCGTTGCAGCAGCCACAATGGTCTTCGAGCAATGTGCTGCGGTCAAGGTTGTCTGCATAATAATTAGTACTTACTCTGACAAGGACATCATAGAGCTTACTTCGCCGAGGTCGAGTAACTTCTGTGAAATCAAGAAACAACAGTGCTCTGCAGCAGCCTGTCCAATCTTCACGTTCTCCGGAATTGTAGTGAGGATGAGCACAGCAGCGAGGAGGTTGTTCTTGATCTTCTTCAATGAGATTGCCCCGTCCCGCCCGCGCATACTGTCGATGTTGAGGAGGCAGGCCGAGATGAGTGCATGAACAGCCCGTCCATAGCGCTCCTTGGAATCCCGCGTGGTAGAAATAGGAAGATCCAGAAGCGCCTTTAACGATGGCAGTGTCGGTCCGACAAGGTCAATCTCCGAAGACTCGTCTTTGAGCATGTCTGGTCGAACGATTAGCAAAAACACAATAGCACAACACTGCGCACATACCACTGTACAAAAGGACTCCAACGCCGCGGATATCCTCGCGCTGAGAGGTATTGACAGAGGCAGCAATGTTTGCATATGCAGAAAAGCATGCCCCAATCATCTTCAGGCGCTGATTCACGTCGCCCACTGCAACAATATATTAGCACGGGTTCATTCCTATTGCATCCAACGTACGAATAGTAGGTCCCCTCGCCGCCGACGTAGAATGTTTGAGAAGATAAGAGCAAATCCTCAAACAGTGCGCTCGAGGGGATGTTGGTGACATCGTCGTCGTATCCGCCGCAGCGCTTGGACTATCCTGGGTAGTTGCGAAGACAGTCATGACATCGACCAGATGTGTCTGCACAATCGCAGTCTCAGTCATGGCCAACCTGTAGCACACGGAAATGAACTCGTCGTATATCGAGGGCTCCATAATTGCCTTCCCCGCATATTCTGGCCTCACCAGGCTCTTGAGCGCTAGAAGTGACCCGATGACCGAGCGTTGGTGCTGCGCTGGTACCGCTGAACTGTCGGTAGCGGAAGCGAGCGCCTCGTACACCAAACCATATACCACAAAGAAGAAGAGAACAGGTTCTTTGGAGGCCGCCCCATTCATGGTGACGAGTTTACCATCGTCTTGTCCATTCATAGCGGCGAGAATGTACGGGTCATTTCCAGCCATCGCAGAAGCAACAGCTTGCAGAATGATGGACCAGGATTTCACATAGTACTTCAGCTCGGTCAGCATGGGATGAAACAAACAAGGAGAGAAGCGCATACCGGCAAGAGGACCTCTTTTCCAAGGCTGGAATACGTCGAGTCTAGTGCCACAGAGGACGTGTCGTTAATAGACTCCGAATCTGAGCGAATGCTTGCATAGTCCCGAAGGGAAGAGATCCAGAGAGTCGCAAGGCTTGAGCGGAATGGCTCAACGACTTTCTTGAGATAGCCCTGCCTCAAGCTGTCCACCTCGAGCTCGGCCCAGGCGGACACTGTCGCGATTCGGAGCATCGCTGAAGCGTTTGGACTCAGCTCGCCTGTCTCGCCAAGTTTCAGGGCGCCTGAATCTATGGGGAATGTCAGTAATCGTCTTGCATGCTAAGTGAAATGACGGACCCTTCGACTGCTCCAGAGCCGTGGTCAACAGCTTAAGGATGCGACCCATCCGCCCTACATCCTTCACGACACCACACCCAACAAAGACCGCGCAAGCCTGCACTGCCGAAGCCAGTATCTCTGGAGTTGAATCAACAGAAAACGCAGGGGTGAGCGCTGCAGTAATTGGCGCTTGGTGCTGCTCAAGTAGTAGCATGTCATCGAAAGCAGGATCCGGCGAAGTCGCGAATATCTGGAAATCACATCAACTCTCGGGCCCGTTCACAACCATCGACATCCGACCTTAATAACGTCTTGTAGCACTACGAGACCTTCCAGCCTGATCTCTGTTACATACGCTGTCGACGCCGTAAACGCCATCTTGATGAGGTCGGGCACACGGGACGCCAACAACCCATTCACAGGGATGCATTGCTGCTTCGCAAAAGAGACATCCAGGTGTTCCCTCCTGCCACTGTTTGCCACCAGAGTGCAAATTTGATGCAAACACTGTAGCGCAAATAACTGCGTTCTCCATCTTGATGTCGACAGGCCACCACCACCCTGGTTCATCCCCGAGCTTAGCGATTCACCTTCGTCATCTGCTCCTCTGGCACCTGCTGCTGCATCCGCCGTTTGCTGGCTCGCCGTTGTCTTTGACATGATACGCTGACAGAGATCTATCCATGCCGATGGGTTGTACACCACTGTCTGCCCAAGCCAGCTCTCGATAACACTCCGCACACCCTCGATACTCGCATCATCATCCAACATGCTAAAAAGATTTTCCACAAGGGCATCCCCTCCCAACTTTGACATAACTAAAGCGTCTTTCTGCACGAGTTGGTACAGCGCATTGATGCTCGCCACCTTCAGACTCCTCCTCGAACTTCCAAGGTGTCCACGGAACTGCCGTACCAGATCATCGATGTCCACATATTCCGGCGCAAACATCAGGAAATGCTGGATGCATTTGATCGCTTCCACCCTCACGGCCTCGTCAACCTCTAGCGAGAACTCTCTGACAAGATTCAGCACAAGTCCCCTTGTCTTCGTCGACTCTTGGATATCCGGGCCTAGGACGTTGATGACCGCATCGATGATTTGGCACACCACTGGGTATGCAGGATAGTCCCCGCTGAGGTTGGCATTAAGCAACGGTCCACCCTCGGGTTCGTGCGACCCCATCGAGTATATCTTGAGCAACATTCCAAGGGTACCGGAGACATAACCCGCATAACCTAAGCTCGCCGCATTGATGACTCGAGCGAGCGCGTTGAGGGCCCAGTAGTGTACGACTGGGTGTTCATCGTTGCTCAGCGACATGAGCACGTTGACTGTGGTCTTGAGCAGTGGCCCGGCAGCCATGCCACCAACATGAGTGTATATCGATCCGAATGCCAATGCGCATCCAGCGCGCGCAGAGGGGTCACGGTTGTGCACAACCTGGTCCACGAGCTGCTTGATTTGACTAGTCAAGAAGTTGGTTCCTCCCAAGCTAGCCAGGCGCCCAATGATCTCGCTAGTAGCTGTACGCAACGTAGGATCCGCATCTACCAAAGCATCCTGACCCAACATGAGTACGATGCAGGTTCGGTTGCAAGGTAACCTTCTTCTTACCTTGAAGAATGGTGACAAAAGCGAAGTGACACCTGTACTGCCGAAGACCTCTCTTGCTTGTCTTGAATTTCCGTTGCTGACGTTACGGACAGCAAGCGCTAATGCAATGGCTGAGTTGAATGTCACGGCTGCCTTTCTCCCGACGTTCTTCTCAAATTTGGGTGAACGCAACCCGTCGAGCAACTGCGTGAGGGTCTTTGATGTGGACGGCAGATCTTGGAGTGGTAATAGCTGCGAGAAAAGTTCAATGGCGGTATCTACAAGAGCTGTTGGCGGCGGCGGAGGTTCGACACGACGCAAAGATCCTGCAGACGGATTCTGGCAGAGGGTAAGGGTGTCGTGCTCCCATGCGCCGAATATTGGTTGCCGAAGCTGTGGATGCAGTCAGATCAACGTACGGAAATCAAGGACCGCCGTACTAAATTGTCGATAGACGCAGAAATGGAGTCCCGGCTGTGTAGATCCAAGTTGCTCTCATCGCTAAGCTGGATGTAGGATACGCCATATGCATAACCATCCAGCGAGTTCCATACCGACGTGAAGGTCCCAGACGACGATGCAATTGCCGCCTGTACCGAGGAACCTGTATAGCCATCTGCGCTGGCAAACAGGGTCACAGCCGATTGAAGCAGGCTAGTCTGCGTGGCCTCCGGGATATTGGACAATCCAAGAGCCGTGAAGCACTCATACACCCTACGCCGCAGGAGTGCCTCACGACCCTTCAATCCCAATCCCTTTGTTGCTACAACTGGTGCTGGTGCATCCATATTCTCCTCGACACGCTGCGCAATGAAATTATTGGCGAATGCCAAAGCGTTTCCCAAGAGGGACGCAATCCGTCTGCCCACGTCTAGATTGACAAGCGTCGCCGAGTTGTGTTTGAGGAAGCAAAGGATGGCCGAAAGAGCACTCTCGCGTACATGCAAAAGAAACATCCAGTCTTCTACCGAACGGGCTGTATTGCTGTCTTTCGATGTAGGTTTCGGTAGCGCATTCCGCCAAAGGACCAGCAGTTGCGGAAGATGCGATCGCACAAAGTTGGGTCCGAGCGACATCAGTGCCGCAATGAGTGTCCAAGCGACTTCGACCTCGATGCTTGCAATCTTCAAATCGTGCTCTCCCGCGCGCTTCAATAACTGGATTGCCATGTCGAGGACCTTGGCACTGACATCGTATGAGACATACAACGGGCGTTCAGGGATAATGGAGATGAGGGCAGCTAAACCATATGCGTGCCCCAAGGACCGAGTGTTGACGTCCGATGGGGCAGCTGGAGAAAGAATGGATGTCATGTCTCGCTGCAAGAGGTCGAAAACTGTGATGATGGTCTTGGGAAGACGAAGCGGGGTTGACGAGCCCAAGCATTGGAGTGTCCAGGCAGCGTTGATGCGGATCGTGTGGCTGGGGTGAGCGAGAAGGGTAACTAGTGGGTCTGCCACAGCGTCCTATGGAAATGTTAGATAACACAATGATAATATTCCACAAACTTGCCTGTACGGGGGGAGGTGCATTGCCTAGCTGCTGAAGCAACCCAGCGACTTCACGAAGGATGATAGCTAAAATATTCGAGGAAGGTGCTATTTGACCAGGCATCATTGCCGGCCAGCGTTTGAGATATTGTTTGGCCAGGTCCTGAATGGCGTTGATTTGGCCTTGTTCGCTTAGCAGGCGGACGCCTACAAGGTCTCTGAGTAGGATTTCGACCATCCGACGTACGAGCAGGACGTCGTAGCGTGATGTTCCATTTCTCGGACTGGAAACTATCTCGGACATCAGGTGGTTGACAAAGATTGTATAGTTCGTCTCCATGAAGCTGGCGCCCAGCCTGGTGCAGAGACCAACGTAGAAGTCGAAGATGCCAACACGAGCGGTCCGGGAAAGACTGGGTTTATTGTACTGTGCGGATAAGTGGGCGAACATGTCAGACGGCGTGAGGAGAGGCTTCATCGCGTCTTGTGGGGTAGGGAGAGTGTTATCTGTATCAGCATTGTCGCCGGTGTTCTTCGACTTGTTCGCCCCATCAGGGGATGGTACCGCACGTTCTACCTGGGTAGATGCAAGGAGGTGCCCTACGAGCTGAGACAGCGCACGTCGAGTGACTTGGTCAGTGTTGTCCAGGCTACGGACACACAATGATATGATATTATCAACGTCTGGAACGGAGGGATGGTTGTCGGTTGAGTACACTGCAATCAGCACCTGCCTACGGTGAGAATGAATGATTTAATAACTCATGATGGTCTACCTCTGCTGCTGCCCTCTGGACTGGACGGCATTTATCCGTTAGACAATTGCGCATCTGCTTGAGGATGTCCTTGATGGATCCGTCGGGAACGGCCTTCTTTGCGGTGCTTAAGGTCTTGAACAGGGCAGAAAGGGCGTGAAATCGCAAAAGGGGAAGCTAAGCAAGAATCAATGATGGCTGGGGTGACTTGCAGAGCGCGTACCGAGGATGACTTGTTTGTCCGCAGTGTTACTGTCGTGATCTCTGCCATGAAGGACATGAACTAATGCGCATTAGAGAATATCGTTGAAACATGTATAACACACGTACATTTGCACCAAATGCACCCATCAGCTCGCCCACACAGTAGAAGCAGGCGCTGAAGCTTGCGTCAAATGATGTCTTTCCCGCGTGCCAATGCATACATTTTCTGAACATCTCTGTCCGGCGTTTTCGTGTCGGAAATTATCTTCAGGAATGACTGGAGGGTGTCGAAAAGCGTTCGCGTTTCGAAGCGCGTGTAGAGCGAGACCAAGCATCGGCCTACTAGATTGCGTATTCCACGTCCGGGTGGCGGATATGGGCTGGGAGCTGTTATAATTTTGACCAATGCAGACTCCAGGTCTGCTTGCTTCGGTTTGAGATCGCTCTGGAGGTGGTGAGCCCCAATCATCTGGAAGGACGAACTACGCACAATTGACGCTCCCGTAATCTGCTTCTCCACAGTCGAGAGCCATTGAAAGACATATACTTCTCCGTCGCCCCCAGAGAGTTCAGACTACATGACAAGTTCATAAGCCAGACGGTTATTGAGCCTTACGCGTCGGATGGGTACCTCGTCAATATCCTCGATTATCTCGTTTGCAGCAGACATGCCAGTATTTCACTTTGCGGCTCCTTCGTTAACGGTTCGTTAGTCGTGATGTGGAATGTAGGCTACACTTTCGCCAGGTCAAATGAACGAAGTGATGCAGAGGTGATGGAGGGTTCAGCAGGGTTCAGCGTAGCGTGACTGTCACAGTAGTAAACTGACTGCTAGTACTCCTTGCTACTCCAGTGAGCTCCAGTGCTACTCCTGGACCCACACTTTGTCACGCAAGCATTCTGACATACTTCTGAATATGCTATCTATCCGTCTTGGGCCTCAATAGACTCATAGTTCAACAAATGCCTGGTTCAACATATGTTGTGCAGCGCAGAATATACGGTGATTGAAGAGCAACTGCCCAAGACAACGTTATGTATGCCCATGGCCTGACCTCACTGATTCCCATATGTACACAGGCAGGTGCGCTCTGCTGCATGTATGTAGCTTTGGGCCAAAACAATTTGAGAACAATTTGGATGCTTCATTATGCTAATGTTGTTTGTACACACGCGAGCGGCGTGCTCGCCCCTACACTTATAATCCAGCAGTGCATCGGGATATGGCGCGCATATTGGGTGCCACGAAATAAGTAAAGCCTACGACGGACAGCCCTGCGCTTCATGGTCACTCCTCGGTTCGAAATGATGGCGCATCATCCTATCGAGTAGTGACAGTCAACCGATGAATCCCCTCATCTTCGCGTCTTCCAACTGTTTCCATGATGAGGTATCGCTCAATGGATTGTACACAGGACGTGAGACGGGTGCGAGTCGAATGAGCTCAGTGGCATGGTTACCCCGGATTCCCATTCAGCCCTCCTGGTTCCCTTCATTGGTGGCATTGCTCTGCTCTTCAGCTGACGAGTCTAACTGGATGGTGATTTCGGTCGGCGCCAATGTGATTGTCTGGAATTTGGAAATGTGCGTTTGGAGAGCGAGCCAGCGCAGGCGACTGCCAGGGCAAAGGGAAGTACGAAAATATGACATGAGTAAGGAGAGGCTCGTTGGGCGAAACCGACACGCTGCACACACACGCTACCAGATACAGCGGCCAGACCGGAGAGGTTCCCGCCTCGCGCTGTTCAGGAGCATCATGGTTAGTCAAAAGAGGAGATGCATGAATCTGGAACGGATCCGCACGACATGAGGCAGGAGGAGGAGGTGCGCGGAGGGTCGGAGACGTAAAATTCCAGCAATAAAATAATGATAACCAGGAACGACACTGTCCAATGGGCGGTTAGTCGGATGTCTTTCGCACGAAGAAGGATCGAAGCGCACCTAACTAATCCTACAGCTTCAAGAGTTCTTTCCCTCCATTGTTTGTTCGACAAGCTCTCCGACGAACTGTTCGAGTCTTTGCTGGTCCATGGTACCTTGCTCGTCGAAAAAGCTGTTGTACTCACGCGACCCGCGTGTCTTGCCCTTGGCCAATAATGATTTGCCATTGCTTGAAGAGCGAACATAAGAGATTTGCAGTTCGTAGGCTGGTGGTATGCTCGACTTGACTGGGACCGTCCTGGACCCGATAGATATCCGCTCGGTAACGATCTGGAGGGGAATGAGCTGGATGCGCCAGCAAGGAGTCATGGAAAACGTACTCTTCGTGAGAATGTCTTCCTCTTCCCTTGAAATATTGTCTCCTTCTCGATGAAAAATGCATACAGCCATTGTATCGTCGATAAGGCGCAATATCTAGCGTTGGTGTAAGCGGAGCAAGACTTTGGCTCACGAAGACGTACAAAATGAGCCCAATCCATATCACAGGCTTCGACTGCTCAAACTCCACTTTGTATCCATACAACGCAGTGAATCCTGCAACTATTACGCTCGACCATCCCAGCCCAAGTCGCACGTCGGTATGAATGTAGTTTTGTTTGAACAGTTCTGGTCTTGAGAGGTACTGTGAACATCATTAGCGCTATCCCGCCTATCGCGCGCACTACGTACTCGTTTGATAGCATCGTCGCATGCATTTTTGAGCTCGCTAAGGCTGGCGGTGTTGACCTTTACTTGTTCGCGTTCGGCTTCGGGGACAACGATACTGAGAGGCCCGATAGGCAGCTCCTCTGCCACCGGGGAGCGACTCGGACTCGGTGACGACGCGACAGTTCCATTGTTTCCAGTTGTCTTTGAGCGGCCCATGGCGGTGATGATAGTGAATGTATGAGGACAAAGTGCGTAACGTGGATGCCACGTCCGCACGTGTTGATAGATTCGATCGGCGACCGCCGGACAGTGGGCACTGGGCCACTGGCGGCAACCTGGCGTGGATTGTGGACAGAACAAAGAGTAATCATTACATCCCACAACCACAGCTGCCAGGGTCGTGCACTTCAATAAGGGAATCTTGTCATCAAAAGCGAGTTTGCATCGTCATTAACTGGTTATAGGTATCTTAGTACTACTTTCGCAAGATTAGTCTACGGTATACAGCTATGTTCTACTCTAGGAGTGATTAGATGGCCCGGGCATGTTGTCCGGCATATACCTGCTCCAATCGTCAACACTGCAGCAAATAATGAGCAAGCCTTTAGAGCTGCGAGAACGAGATCTCACTTTATGCCCACAGGCCATAGCCCAAAGATCGCTGAGTCGTCCATCAAGTCTGGCGCCGTGCCCGTTGAAAACTGTGGTTGTTGTGTATAGCCTGGTTGCGCCCAATGCTGCTGGGGCGTCGTCTGGTCCATTGATCCAGGATGCCAGCTCGGCACATATCCGGGACCCATTGCCAGTCCTGGGCCAGGCAACTGATCGTTCATTTGCGCTGGGGGCATCGTCGAAGTACTTTGCTGCGATCCCGCGGCTGACATCTGTTCAAGAAACATAGCCTGGTAATCAGGCTTCCCCGGATAGTGATTCATAGTGAACATCCGCATCTGCTCCATGTCGCACAGGTCGTGTCCGGTCGGCAAAGTGAAGTCCGTCAAGGGCATGGGGTGTCCATGAGATGACGAAGACGATTGTGAAGATGAGGGGCGGTGGACGCGCGACATGGACGCGGTGTGCATTTCAAAGGACGCAGGGGAGGGCACTCCCGAGGATGGCGGGGAAGAAGCCGCTGAAGGCGGTTTGAGGGAGTCCGAATTACGATGCCGCTTATTCTGCGGTGTGCTCGGCATATACAGCGTTGCTGCATGCGTCAGGCCTTCAAGAATATCACTGCAGAAACATCAGCCCGTAGCCATCGCCAGGCCTGCAGAACTTACCACAGTCGTCCAGCATGCATCCAACGGTCTTCGATTGACCGCAAAGCATTTATGCATCGCTGTATGTCCTGCATCTCATTCTTTGCGCTCAGGGTCATTCCCGACCTCTTCCCGCTCCAGACGTTTAGCAATAGCACAAGGGCGCTGCAGAATACGGGTAACTGGTTTATCTAGTCAGTCTCGACCTGGGAAAAGTGAGGAATAGCTCACAGCGCACGTCGGTAGCACGTTCATGACCTGGCTCTTCCTCCTCAAAAGGCAATCCATGATGTGACTAGTTACTCTTGCTGCATTTGTACACACGGCCAGAGATGCGAATGCGCCTGGACCTTCGGCTGACGTTCTCTTTGATGGTATGATGAAAGGGCGATGAACGAGAATTTGCAGATGGTAATAGAACGAGTATGTCACGACAGACTGTGGACATTAGTGCTAGCCTGACAAACAGTAAGGAGGGCATACTTGGTTGAAAAAGACATCATCTTGACGATGCGGGTCCCATCGCACTGAAAAATGGAATGTTAATGGAAGAGGACGATGAAATCAAGGCGGCGCTGACAGTGTTCCGGTATAGAATCTACCCATCGGTTCATTGCCGAATCCAGCTCAGTCACCAGGTGCTGCATCCATCCCTGATTGTCCAAGGAAAGAAGCGCGCGGGTCTTGTTCAAAGAATACTAAGAGTACTTTAGATAAAGAGAGTGACGCGTCAATGGCACTCACAAGTGTGCGCATGCAGAACGCGGTCATCTGACTGAGTTCGAGGCAGAGGATGAAGTAGGCCATCTTAGAGGGTTTCCCTTGGGGTTGAACGAACGCATCCTTGGGATCGTCTGTATGCCAGTACTCGTCGTCACACACGGCTGGGTATTCCACGTCGATCCTAAGAGGTGTAAGCAGTCGAAGGAGGATTTGGGCGGGGCGTACTCCTCATCTTGTATTGCACACGACCGACCAAGCCCGGTGCTCATGAACCTATCCAGCCATACCAAACACCTAATCGATTTCAGCACAGGAAGTAGTACGTCTCGAATGACACACCAGAACGCTCTTTTCCATAGCTCTCGTTCAGGCCGTGTTCTTGTATCGAGAGGCTTGGCTTTACGATGCGCGCCTGCGTCTAGTCCAAGCCGCACGCCAGCGCCAAACACCGTCCAGGCGAGCTCAGACGTCATGGTACCCTGCAAATATATGCCCAGAAGCTGAAAGAGTCAGGTATGCACATTATGCGTAAACTCTACACTCACTGCGTGTTTCTGCAATTCGTATACAGACACGCTCTTTGTCGGCCTCTGGCCTTCTCTGTACACCTGCCGGAACCAGACCCAACCCGCGGACGATTCGCTGTTATCCACGTCTTGCAGACACACTCGAGGATCTTTGCTAAATCGTGCGCCCACAGCACAGACACAGAGAAGGGTCGCCGCGAAATTTCGGTCGGTCTGCATCGTGCCCTCGTGGAGGAGTCGTTCGAACGTGGGCCTGTGGAAGATTGGGATGTACGGATTTAGGTTGTCGAAATACAGCTCGACAAGGGAGTGCATGAGGTCTGGTTCGGGGAAGGTGTAGTCGATTCGCAACGGCTGTGGGTCATCAAGCTCCTGCCACTGTATTGCATAAGCGCGGCGAGTAGGAGTAAGACGAATTGCTCACTGAAGATTTCGACCAAAATCTATCCCGTAGGCGGGATAGGATCGCGTCGTATTCCTTCTCCGTTGCCCCTCCGCGTTGGGACAATGAGCCGTACATCAAAGCGAGCGCAGTGGACTTCCCAATGAACGGTGGCTCCGGCATGACTTGACATTCCTGTGAGCGAATGTGAAGACGGTTGAGCTGCTCGTGCATTTCGTCCTCGGATTCGTCTTCTGTACCAAGACCAGAGAGCGGCTCCGACGGTGCATGTGGGAAAGAGCGCGCAAACATGGTGGTAAAACCAAGCGTAGAGTTGGGAGCGGGATCTGTCGATACATGGGGCGTTCGAAGCATAGATGGATCTGCCTCAAGGATATTCAAGAGTTCCATGCTCAGCTCCCCCTCCCCACCGGTAAGCTAAACTGATGTCATTAAGCTGTGCACTGGCATGAGAAAGAATTCTACCTTCCGAAATATATTCTCCATTTTGCGGACGCGCTTTTCGAGCCCATCAACGTAGCTTGGGACAGTTAGGCAGTGAATGAAGAAGGTCAAGTACGATGGCCACCTTTTGGGATACGATGCAGTTCGTTTCTAATCGATATGAGACTCGTGAATAATTGATGGTGTCCACCTTACCTGCACTGGTTGCTGGTATGTGCATGTGTAACCTTGGTTGGTGCAACTCGTACACTTCTTCCCTGCAACCTGTCCCTCGCCTGAGGTCATCAGTAAGATGCGCCTTAAGTCCAGTAGAAAAGCACACATTTGACTGCAGGAGTGAGTGGCGCAAAAGTTAACCCTCCGCTTCTCAGAGCGATGCAAACAGCGTACTCTTCTTCTTGCGGCACATATCACACGCCCTGCTTGCCTTGCGGCGCTTCTGCCTGGGCCCGCCATCGTTGTCATACGTTCCGTATTCTTGTTCACTGTCGTCCGACATGGTAGTTCAGAGTCAAGATGTTGAATGGCCTTATTAATTGGATCCCGGAGATGTGACGATTATACGAAGTCGTGGCGCAAACGTTGGCCGAGAGTGAATTGGAATGCCTTGAAAATGCTCGGCAAGGATGCGGAAGTCCCACTTCCTGTGCGGTCAAGAAGATAAACGAGTGTCCGCGACATTGCAGAACACAACCAATGGACGGATCAGCTCGATCTCACATCATCGACTTGTCACATCAGCTTCCGGTCCGAACCACGCCGCGGCCCTACGTCGTTCGGCATCGCTCCGGGGGCCGACTTCCGCACTCTTGGTAAACAAAAATTTGCTCAGCGGAAAATGAGCTCCTTCCGGAATACAGAGATTGACGAGTGTCGTGTGTAGGAGCATAATCGTATGTTGTGACTGAAGCTTGAAGCTTGATGGCCAGTGTTCGTTGTTCTCGAACGGGAGCGAGCGAGCGATTCAAGCCAGATCTGACATGCGCGGCTCGTGTTCATCGTACCTGACAGACATTCAAATAGTTAATCTGAATTGCGCCCACAATCATTGGGTAGGCATCTTTCACACTGGTAGCAATCAGGCAAGCAAACAAACATATCAAGTGTGAACGACAACGTTCCAATTTTGGGCTAGTATTGTGTCCTATAAGACTGGTCACGGCAGGAGCAAGCTATTAACGTTAAATTCTTTCAATCGCTTCACATCACCTACATTCCGAAACGTCCTCTTCCACTGCGTTCGCTGAGGTTTTTGAGCGCCCCTATGGGGACGACTACGGCTGCCTGTATGCCCAACAGTTCAGACAGAGAAAGACGCAACATAAGCGCATGGTTTTCGTCCTGGAGTACATTTTGACTATGTTTCTAGACAGCTATGGTGGCCGCGAGCGCGAGCCCGCGGTAGTGGTTTTACATGCATATACACCCATTTCGAGATTCAGCTCCCTCGCTGGGACAGCATCTGTGATCACAACCGCATCAATGCTCACCACTCCAGGGATATGCTTGTACTCAACCAAACAATTTTATCTGGCCAGGTTCGACCGCAACACAACCTGTGGCCCACAACATTTGAACGT
This sequence comes from Cylindrobasidium torrendii FP15055 ss-10, assembly GCA_000934385.1. Classification (NCBI taxonomy): domain Eukaryota; kingdom Fungi; phylum Basidiomycota; class Agaricomycetes; order Agaricales; family Physalacriaceae; genus Cylindrobasidium; species Cylindrobasidium torrendii. Next base: position 80,423 of record KN880515.1, on the reverse strand, counting down.
GAATGGTTTCGTCGTCAGTATATGCGTGAAATTCGAATCGAGATGCGCAGGCTAGCAGGAAACCTTGTTGAACTTGATATATACCAAGGTGCTCAACTGACTCGCGATGCGTTCCATGGTCTCTACAGTCGCCTAGTGCCACCCACAAACGAAGTACCATCAGCGTTCTGTTCTGGATATGTACAGCGTCCTGGCGACGGCACAGTAAATGTTAGGCCACAGATACACATACCCCTCATCTGCACAACCACAGCAACCCGAAGTCCATCATGGGACAGGCTCAGAGGCCTCTCGATCCAGTACGCTCCGACAACGAACGCGCCGACTCACAAGGCCAACTGCCACCCGTGGCACCCATCCTTCAAAGCGCAGCTCCCTACACCCGAGCTGGCCACTGGTCAATCCGTCTGACAGATGCGCATAGAGTACCATCTCATACCACGACGGGACCCGACACAAACGAATTCATTCTTCTCTGGACTCGATGCACAACCTAAACCGCAGGGGCGCCCCAAACTGGACCAACTCGGAAAGATATCGAGCGTGCGACGCGTACAACTGAAGGCAACCTGTAGATTAGGATTGAACAAGCAAAGAAAGTTGCACCTCGAGTCCGACGTACCAACGCCCTCCCCAATCTAACCCTGCCTGTCCTTGCCAATGTCGGTCCTGATATTGAACATCCCCTGCGATATGGTCCGTCCTCGCCTCGCCAAATTTGTGCTGTGCAGGCTTCGCCGGGTCCTCCACCTGCAGCATCTGAGGTTGAGGTCGCCGCTAACGCTGTTTCCGCCTCCGTAGACCTTCCTTTGAATCAGAGGAGACCGGTTTACTGATAAACGTATAAACGTTCGAATAGCTGACGTAAAGCGTGATATTAAGTCCAGGATAGGTTTGCTAGCATGATGGAGGAAGCGTTGCGAGATTCCGAGATGGCGAGTAATAGTACAAAACAAAGTAGACAGCATAAAAAGCAAACACGATTTGAACGACCAGCATTGAAGGACGCATCCAAAGGATTGAGACGGAGTCAAGGTATCGAATAGCCGCCCCAGGCCCTTTGCTGCATAGTCTGCGGGGCGTCTGATAATACGTGTGCGCCATAATGATGATGAACGGCCGGTCGATACTGAATCATATGCGACGAGGATGCTGGATCATGAGTCCCCTGCATGTTGTGCTGCTGCATAGGCGGTATGTGGAGGTCGTTACGGACAGCCGCCGCAAGATGGTGTTTTGCGATTTCTTGCCCGTCAGATTCACTGTCTTTTCCCAGACGAGAGCATACGGCTGATTCATCGTACACCTGGTCGATGCGACCATCACTGTTCTCGTCCTTTGCTTGCAAATCTCGTAGATCGGGAAACCATGGTTCCCACGACGAGCCGACCATCCCTCGTATCCGCTCGACCTCCTTCCGCCAAATCTTCCAGTTCGGAACCCACCATGGCATTTCTCTTGACGCTGCCATTCTCGCGATAATAGCACAGAAATGCGCACTAATAATCAGCGCCCGGGGACGCTTTTGGCCCAGCAATGTCAAGTATTTGTCCGGTACGCGAGAAAGCCAACCAATGATTGTGACAAACTCGAAGCCAACACATTCAGATTGCATTCTGGGCCACTTGAGTGCAGATACGGCCTCGCGGTAGGCACTTGACACCTTTGTATCGCCCACTTCGTCGTTGTCGGGAAAGCGCGCGCTCGGGGTGTGTATATTGCAGAGGACGGCAGGGATATATGAGACGGTCAACTGCTCTCCTCCAAATATTTCCAGTGTCTGATAATGGCCAGTGCTCATGGCCGTGAATAGAGGCGTTAAACGACTGACACTGTACTGCGGCCACATTCGTTGTACCACATCATGGTTCAGGTGCAATCGCAAAAACTAGATGCATGTTCAGTTCAATCAAGGAACGCATCAAAAGATGCAACATACCAACCACCAGTCGGGAGACAGTGGGGAGTCGGTGACGGCTAGGTTGCAGAGGGAGACGAGCATGTTAGTCAGGAAATTGATGCCTGCGCCATCTGGCGCGACGGGAACATTAGTCCCGGGCGCCAGGATACTGTCTCTCGCATATCGAAGGTGCTTTTCAGCAGCAACGCGATGTCGATGTACCATGTCTTCGTCGGTGTGTATTCGGGCGAGGTGGAAGGACGAGAAGGCCATCACAGCCTGAAGTAGTTGATGTGCATGCTGGTCGAAAGCAAGTGATGGGACGGTGCCTTTCCAGAATGCAGTTGTGCTTGTGGAACCGTATCCTTCGAGGGTAAAGCAGGAGATAGTGCTATAGTGGTGCATGGTTTCGAGCAGGTTCAGTGGCAATTCTCCAGGCGGCGAAGGGTTGCGCGCAACAGATAGTTGTTGGTTTATCCCTTGGGTTGGGTTCTTCTCGTCCCAGACACATTCCACATCCCGTTTCTGGCAGTTTCCGCAATATGGTACGGCTTCGTCGCACTAGGAGCTAGTTAGACGCATAACTTTTCCCAGTGGAGGCGCACCTTTATTCTGCGTTTTCTGCACGTCTTGCAGCCCGTCTTTGTCTTTTTGTGCGGGCGAATGATCCATTTCTTGGTAGTGTCTGGCGGCATCCTGATGGTTTCAAAAGAAGAGGCCCCACAAGACCAAAAACAGGCTGAAGGTCTGCTCCCGAGCAGTGCCCCATTTATTGCCGTAGGCTTTCGAGTGCGGCACGATCGAACTTACCATATACACATCTCGATTCAGTTGCCCATTGTGAACCCTTCTGGAACCCTTCCCACTTGGATGACACACTTTAGACATTCCTGGCATAATCCTCCAGAGTACTACTCATCCCTGGAGGTATCAACCCCAAAGAACTGAACAAGTGCGTTGTGATTGGGTGCAATGGGTAGTACAAGTTACTTACACATACTATTAGATCAAGTGGAAATGAAGAATGGCGGCTAACTACGAAATCTGACGCGCCCTCTATGGGCTGATGTTTTCATAGAAAGGAGAGCGCACCGAATGAGGCCAAGTCAAAGAAGTCGAGCGTAGGCGTCAAGCGCGGGTGATATAGATATACGTCGAAGGCATTGGTTCTTTACCTTCCCCGTTGTCTTCAGAATCTAGGGACACAGAGCGAGCAGGGATGGCGCGGATATCTTTCGGTGATTGACACGAAGACGTGTGAGCCTCAGAGGGACGGAAGTGCTGCTCCATGCAGTAAACGAAGAGATGCGGATGGAAATCATTGAATCTCCAGTCATGAGTCCGACTCACGCCCGGCACCATCAAGCTCTGCGGCAACAGATTTTGTTAGAATATCGAGTTCATCGTCGTTATAAGCCAAGAAGCTAATGGGACTCGAGCGTATGCTGTAACGTCGTCGCCAGACTCCATGGGTAAGCATTCGAAGCAGAATACACTCATGGATGTTGACTAGATTGAGGCGAATCCAGCTGGTCAGCTATGGCTGCGAATGTGTAGGCGGCAACTGGTTAAATGCTGGCGTCGGAGAACACACGATTGAGCAGAAATGCTTGTGAATAAGTTCTATTGTCACATACAACGCAGCACCTGGGAAATAGTTATATGGCTGTAGGCGCCCCCGCCCCCGACTTCGCCTCCGTGCTTTTATCACCATACGGTGAGTATATTTCACCATCTACATCTTCATCAAATGCCTGTGTCACGGTTTGGCTAACGGATACCGCGACTGGCGTCGGCACTGCCATACCACGTCCCGACATTCCAAAGCTTCGCCTGATACCCAACCCATGGTCGCCAGTCGAGGTTGATGGAGCTTCTTTAAATGCTCGCGCACTGATGCCCATGCTCACGCGTAAGATGATAAAGGTGAAAGTTATGCCGATGATTGGAGGCATCTGGTACCAATGGATGTGAGTAAGGCGGGTATAACAGCTCATTCGGGGAGACTCACCATGTCAAGGAGGATGTATTGAGCATTGGACCCCGTGATGTATGTTACCATGAACACAATGACACTGACTGAGTATATGGAGGCCGATTCAATGATCATGGCCAGCACCGAATCAACTGGAACGGCCGCCCCGCGCAGCGCGGCGTTGTTCTTCACGCCTCGTCGGATGCGTATAATTCGGAAGGCAATGAGCACTGGCATTCTTGATAAGCACATTAAAGGCAAAGGGTCTGTTGAGAGCGTACATGTGCAAAGAACGTTGGTAACGAGCGTGAGAACAATGAAACTAGTGACCCAGGAGGCGAAGACGAAGACGTTGTCCTCTGGGTCTGAATGGGCGAACATAGCCGTCGTCCCAAAGGCCGCAACTATAGCCAATCAATATGGTGGACAATAACAGTCGACGGATGGTGCCCACCTCCGGTGGCTATCAACAGCAGCGCAGGACCGGGCACGATCCACCATTTCCTGTTCCACACAATATAGCACCGGTATATCTGAAGACACAGAATTCATTAGCAAAGTGAGCGCGTGAGGGACCGTATGGCCACTCACAACAAACGCGTCCCCGACCAGGGTGATTACGCCGTAGGTCGCGGTTTTCGCAACCTCAAGGGGATGGCTCAACTCTAGATAGAACTGATCCGCTGAACCTCCTTCGAGATACACATATGCTTTTGCCGCCCGAGCAATATCGAGAACAAGATGCTGTGGAAGCCTGTAAGTTCCCCGTGGTTCATCTGTGTACCTTCTTGCACACTAACCACTGTTGCAAGGATCCAGATTGTTGCAGCCGAACTGAGCAGGATCATATTCATTCCTCTACGCGCGCGCGCGTCGTACATGACCCACAGAGCAGAAGAAAATAACACGGTAAACGCGCCTGAAGAGAGCGGTGAGTATGTCTCCATATGCGTGCCCAACAGAAGAGGGTAGGTGCGTAACATACCATACAAAAGTGTCTCTAAAATGAGAGAAATAAACTAGACAATGGGTGTCAGCCAAAGCCAGGCGTAGACGTTGGGGGGAGGCGCACATTAGATAACTCGAGGCTTATGCTGCTGCCCGCTCTAGGGTCAACTAGGGTCATAGTGGGTAGCCGTGGGCGCCGCGGTGCAGGGATAGTATGTACAAAGCTGGCACAACGAGCGCGAGAGGTCACCACGATGCTGAATATGTGATCCTCTTATACCACGACGCGTCAATCGTTGGAGAAAGACGGGGTGCTTCTTCCGGGCGTACGGGCCCATTCAAAGGAGAACGATGTGGATACTTGGAAGACTGTTGGTTGCCGCCAGCGTACATCCTTAAGCCCGTATATGTTGCCGATGATGGCTCTTGTACGGAAGAAGTGCTGGGACGCATGGTCTGGGTATAAGTGAGTGGGGCGTCCGACACTAGGCGCAACTCGAAATTGGCTGCTCTGTACGCGTATATTGAGTATCCCCAATGAGTAAGTATAGAAGACGGGCTACCAAGTCAACAGGACTTCCATGTATTGGCAAACAATCAAGCTATTTCTGACGGAACCGTCTTCCGACTTTGAATTGGAGTGCGTGAGCCATGCAATGCTGCAAGCAGGTTCTTTCTTGAGACGTTGTGTCATAATGCTTTGTTTAGGTATTGCTGAGAAAAAGCTACTCACGGAGCCTCGGGAGCCTTTGACTCGACAGGATATGCTTGCCGTGGGTATGTGTTGCACATTCTGGCCGGTGAGCCGGTGAAGGCCAAGGTCGAAAGCGGCAATCGTATTCGCAATGATGGGAAAGCAGAGAAGTGCAGCTTTGACTGATTTCCTGACGGCCAAATCCTGGTCTTTCTCGCGTTGAGAGTGCGATGGGGCCTCCCGTCAGGTGCATACGTGGTTTTGGTTCATTTATTCGTCGAGTATCGACAAAGGAATGGTCTGTGGGGTGTATATTTGATGTATCTGAAGGAGGTCCGTCGGGTTGTAGAAGTAGCCAGCGCATTTTGAACAGTGAGATGACGGTTTGAAGGAAGAACGATGATCACTCTCGACAGAGCAAGAAGCTTTGTACATGGCTTGTTCATAGCATTTTTTCAGGCATGCAGCTGCATACTTGCCTACTCTGAAATATCTCGTATATCCTATCGCAGTTATAAATGTCGCCGTGTCTGGCCGGTGGGTTGATATTTCTGCTTGTCGTCGACCACCGATCCGTGTTGGCACTGGTTCCCAGTCGGCATCAATTATTTCATTTCTGCTTTAATCCCTCCACCTCATCATGGTCCTTGGTATCCTTGATGCGGTCTACCACTCTGCATACTTCCCTTCGAACTACTTCCCACACATTCTCGTCTCGGGGACATTGGGGTTGGCGTTACGGACGATATCCCAAGGCCGGAAAACGAACAGAGACCGAGACCTTCATGCGCGCGTTATTCTCATGACAGTGCGTTCCCAGTCCATCCTTCCATCCAGAGAGACACCATTTACCAATATCAAGTGTTGTAGGGTGCCTTCACACCGCTAGGTATGACGGTCATGGCCAATCTTGCCGGGCGCGGTGCGCACGTAATCGCACTCACCGAAGGCAACGTCGCCAACCCCCAGTCACAATCATCCATCCTCGTCGACCTCTTACGGGACACAACAAAGAACGAGGAGATATATGCCGAACACTGCGATTTGTACGACCCGTCATCCATCAAGGACTTCGTGACAAAGTTTATGAGCCAGGACAAGCACCGCATCGACGTTGTACTCCTGTTACACGAGTACCAACACCTTGGCCCGTTCAAAGCTCTCACCACTTCGAAGGAAGACCTGGAGCTGGAGCGCCAGACACTTTCATTAGCGTCCTTCCACTTGGTCACCACTCTCCTCCCAGGCCTCCTCCTCGCACCGCCCGAACGAGATATCCGCATCATCAGCGCTGTGAACCGCTTCTATGCCGCAGCAGCCACGGCCCGCTTTTCGATACCATTCTCTGCCTTTTCCACCAGCAATGCCACGGCTCCTACAACCGACCCAGTCTTCGTCGCAGAAGGAACGCGAGCCCTCAAGACTGTCATCTTCATGCGGCACCTCCAGCGCGTACTGGACGCCCTCCCCACGGCGCAAATACCCAAAACCGACGCAGCTAGTAGCCACATACCCGTCGTCAGCGCTGCCAGCCAGAAAAGCAACATCGTTGCCGTATCTGTTTCCCCGGGCCTCAGCCGCGTTGCCACTGTCGCACCTCTTCTCAACGCAGACTGGACAAGCCCTTTTGGTTTCTCGTATTTTGGACTATTCCTGTACGTCTCTTGCTCTGACCCTTCATTAGTCGCGGCTTACATGGACAAAGATACCTTGCCCTACAGTTGATCCTGCGTCTAACGACGAAGAGCGCAGCCTCGGCGATGCAAACAATTCTGCATGCCATTTTCCTCCCAACGCCTTTCAAGGTCATACCACCCATACCCGATGAAAACGCAGAGAGCGCAGGGCCTATAGACCGTTCTCTCCTCGAAATTCCTGAAGAGGTCCTCAAACCCGGTGCACTGTACGCCGAATGCTCAGTCGTCAAGCTCGTCGTGCCAGCACTACCGCCAGCACCACAGGTCGAAGAAGACAAGCCCCAGCCTGATACTAAGGGTAAAGGCAAAGCAGGGGAGGAAGAACCAACATTGGACATTCCGGATGATGGGGAGTTTGGTGGAGAGGCGATGGGACGAGCGGTGTGGGAATCGTACGAAGCCGCGGTGAAGGTGTGGCAGAAACGGCACCCGAAGGAGGATACGAGACCGCCCGCAGAGAGCAACTCAGATGGACCAAAATCTGCGAGCACCTAAACGAACACTCACTGTAGCTGGAACAATGACCGAATTTACTGGGAGTCGCAGCCCTACAAATACATTGTATGTATGCTATGACATGGTACAAGGCAATACTGATGTGCTGTCCCGGGCCCAAATGTCGATAGTCCAACCATGAATCCCATATACCATAAGCACTCTCAAGCATTCAGCAGACGTAGTGGGTACACATGTTGCTACTGGAATTGGTGTCTCCTTTTGATGCGCGCAAACATTGTTTCGTCCATAATTTGTTCAGACCATAGCTCAGACCAAATGAAACGATGAGGCAGCATACTTCGCGATACTCGTGTGTTAGTGCTTGAGAGGATTGAGGATAAGCAATATCTTCGAATTTCGCAGAGGCTGAATCGACGCTGAGCGGATTTTGAAAGCCATCGCCACGCCCACAACAATCTTCTTGATAAGGACTATCCAATCCTCGCGAACCACACGCCGTTTCCAAACGGTTGCAAGATGAGTGTATGTTAGATTTGGGAATGAAAAAAATGACGACAGAACCGCAGGACATAGTATACAGCAGCTAGTACAGCGTAGAACTACATGGCATACCTGGGATGGACGTAAGCGAGGAAACGGGTGAGAATCGACTGCGACGTACTTCCTGGTCCACTCCCGGGCTGTTGCCTCATACCTGGCCCGATCAGTCTTGTACAGATGCGCGATATCCGGCACGAGCGGGTCGTCGGGGTTAGGATCGGTGAGCATGGAGCAGATAGAGAGGAGAACTATAGCAGATGGCATGTAAGCAACGAGTCAGGGCCTTAGGGCGGGTAGCGCACCTTTGGAGATGGTAAGCGCCGGCGACCACTGGTCCCTCAAAATGTCCAAGCAAATCGATCCGTTCGCGTTGATGTTCGGGTGGTAAATCTTGGTCGTAAAGCTGACTTTGGGAGGCTTGAAAGGGTAATCCGTCGGGAAGCTGATGGACAAGAAGAAGACACCTCCAGCGTAAGGGGAGTCACCCTACAAAGGCGTGTTTGTCAGCGAGCAACAATGATGGTGGCAACTGGGAAACGCACCGGACCCATGATTGTGGCCTGCCATTGGAACATGTTCTCGCCAGTCGGTCCAGCGCTGCATGATGAGGGCGGGTCGCGGCCGAGATCAATCAGTTCCTAAAGAGAAGACCCATTCTTGAGCGTCGCGGGCGGCCATCGCGACCAGAGATCGGCGCACCTTGTTAATGCGCTTAAGAGCCATATCTTGCGAATACTAGGTGGGGTGAACGTCTGCAAATCGGCCGAAAATCGCGATATCATGGCGACGTTGAAGAAAGCGGCGGGGGAAAGGCGGAAAGAGATAGAAATCGCATGGTCAACAAGAGCGGACGCAACCTGGAATGAGGAAAGTTCACTCACGAACTGCTACGATGAGTTCACCTAACGACTGGTGATGGTGAGGGGATAAGCTGTGTGGCATGCAGCCAGCACCTTTCCTTTTGTAGCGGACGCTTACTAAGCTACAGAGTCACACGCCGAAACGCCGCCACTCATTCAAATGATGTTGTTGATTAGATATATTATTATATACAGCATTAGGGTAACCATATTTTGGGCTACTAAGCTACTTTCTGCGTATCCTGAACACCCAAAAGAGCGACAGCATGGCGACGACCTGAATCATGGAGAATAAGTCGTTGAAGTCTGTTGTCAAAACTGGTTGGACTTACGTTGAACACAACATACCCAAGCATGAGTCCAATGTTTCTCCAGCGGTATCGACCAAAGTAGTGATAACGTGAACCTATGAATTGGTCTCCGTTTCTGTAAGGGCAGATGTGGCACTCAGAAGTTGAGTTGACGTCCTGCACGTAGCCACCCGCCATAGCAAGAAAGTTGCCTAAGAATTCGCCGCAGGTTGCATTTGACGGGGGTTTCACAGTCACAAATTCCGGTCCTCGACATACGATGAGTTTACCGTTGCCGATAACTAGGGTTACAGGTGAGCCCGCATTTATCTGCAAGACACAGGATATATTCGCACCATTCCCAAGCAAAGCTTCCGTGAAGTAGGTCAATGGGCTCAACCTGAACATCCATTTCCACCATCCAAGCAGTGAGTAGGGCTGCATGACCCCATTACTGACCTCCACCATCAGTGCTATCCGTAAGATTTAAGTGGAATACGACGCACAACATCATGATGAACAACAGCGCCGTTGTCGCGACAAGGTTCCCGATTTCCGGTGTCGAGGACACCACCCCGATTGCCATTCCCAACGTGGTGTAGTATACCGACAACACAACCCCCACCGCAAGATACGCAAATGGACCTCGATCGACAGGGAAGCCTACTGTCCAGTACCATGTCACGAAGAAAAGAGAGGCAGAGACGAGTCCCCAAAATTGCTCGGCCAAGTAGTATGCAAGCAGCCAAGCCGACCAGTGGTACATCTTGCTTGGTCGCTCACGCACTTCGTAGACGCGACGGACCTTCATCGCTTCCGCGATGATCTGATTCATAGCAGGGAAGCAGGCCACGATACTCATGAATGCAGCCTGCAACCAGTGAGTTTTACGGAAGAATCCAGCAAGAAAGTACGAACAAAGATCTTGTTGCTCGTATCTTGCAGGCCATTTGTTGAGTGGAAAAATGTGAACTGATGATGTACATTAGCACAATGGCTTCCAACAAGTTCAGCGCAAAATTCTTCACTCACTCCAATGATCATCCCCGTGGCTGCCTGCAAGGCCAGCTTTGCCATCGTATAGGTCGTATTCCTCCAACGATACAGGAGCTCCCGGCCCATCAAGACAGAGAACTGGTTCTTCCATGGCGTCGGGAACTCGCTAGCGGTCCCTGTCATTGCTCGGTCTCCGCCGCTCTTGCCTGCATGAATAGATTGGATTTCGTTCTCAAGTTTTTCGCGTTCTATCGATCCATTCCATATTGCATTCCTGCTTGGAATGAGAATTGGGATAATACACCAAAGGGAACGGCATACCAGTCTGTTTCCGATGTCGCGGTCGCGCCAGCTCCTATTGCTTCGAGCATGTACTCAGCCCTGCATGTACGATGAGCATACCCTCAAGCTGTCAAGCAAAGACGAACGGATTTTCAGCCGGGCCACAAGTTCTTGCTCCATTCATCTCGAAGTAACGAATGAGAGTCGTAGAGTTGTCACCGAGGTCACCAAAATACACGGTCTTTCCGCCGCGCTTGAGCAGGAGCAGTCGATCAAATGCTTGGAACAGCTCTGCAGAGGGCTGATGAATTCTACACCGAAAGCGAATGGGTCAGAAAAGGACGTATGGATAACAGCACCGCTTACGTGCAAAGAATGGACTGTCCTCCATCGGCAAGGTCCTTCAAAAACTTGACAATTGCCCATGCACTCTTCGAGTCTAAACCAGACCTAGACAAGGATTAGATGGCTTTCTGTGCAACATGAGTAGATAGACATACGTGGGTTCATCGAGGAAGAGTAATAGTTTGGGCTGCGAATATTGTCAGCGAGGTGTCCTAGCGGAGTTCAAGCACATAGTCGGAGAGTGTGGACCAACCTTGGCAGCAAGCTCAACTGCAATTGTTGTACGTTTCCTATGTTCCACGCTCAGACTGCCGACAATCGCATCCGCGTGTTCTTCAAGTCCGCAAAGTCGCAAGCATTCATCGACGCTGGACGACTGAGGTGAGTGCTCTGAGCGCAAAATTACGTAGAAGGATGATATTCACTAAGCCTCCTTCTCTGATTGTGGCACCGACGTCGGCTGGCGCAACTTGGCCGAGTTCAGCAATGCCTCACGGACAGTGTCCGTCGGAAGGTGAGTATCCATCTGCTGACAGTATCCGCTTGAATGCGCTCATCGTTAACTTCAGGAATGTGGGGCAGCCATAATCACGCACGTCTGAGACTGAAAATCGGCGGGCATTGGTTTCCCGTTGACCAGCCTCTGACCTGTAACGACCCCGGACGTTGTCCTCTCCGCCAACACGTTCAAGAGGGTCGTCTTTCCTGCGCCGGACGTTCCCATTAACGCTGTCATTTTCCCCGGCGCGACGTATCCCGTCACTTTGTCCAATAACACACGCTTCTCGGATCCAACAGACACGGTGTACTCGAGATTGTGCCAAGAGAACATTGTGTCGTTTTTTGGGGGTCGATTGTCTCCAGAATTCGGGCTTCCTCGACTCAGATCATGCTTTGGAGTTTGACTTTGCGCGGCCAGTCCAAATTCCTCGTCCACCGTCCGTTTTTCCGGTTTCTTCGACCCCCGTAAGAAGAGTGTAGACGACACATCGGTTGAAAGACTAGTGTTGAACTCGGAGGCAGTGAACTGCCAGACAAGAAAGGCGGCCAGGAAGGTGCAAAGAAATCCAAAGTTCTGCAAACCTCCGTGTCAGCGCTGTCAACATACGAGAAAAGTGCCCGCACCCTCCAAAGATGCGAATAGTCCATGGCGAATGACGCTTTAAGGTATGCATCCCCCAAAACAGTCCTCTCTCCTGCACTCGATCCAGTAATAGCGCAGACTTGGTTCAGCGGGCTCACGCCTTCATACCCAGGACCCGATGGTATCAAGACAGAACAGGCGGCATGCACACCCGAAAGCTCATTTACTAGAGCTGCCTCAAAGCCGAATCGAAGAGGCTATCAAAAAAAGCGACGTGAGTAGAAGAAATGAGGAGCAAAGGAAGTATCTACGTTAAGATGAGCAATCCATTTGAGCGCTTTCTTCATGGAGAACGTCGGGATCGTGTAGCCGCTGTGAATCTAGCATGAGCATTTGTGTTTTGCCGTCCACAATGAGAAATCGTACGTGTATAGGTTGCTCAGAATAACAAGGCAACCTGTGTGGCATTAGAATGTGGTTGTAGGATGAAGCAATATACCTACCGCTGATAGCCGTGGCGCTCGAAGCAGACTTCGTAGATGCAGAAATGGCGCGGTAAAGCGCTTTCATGGTGAGCGTACACATCAACGCTATAAGCCAGAAGATGCTTCATGTGCTGTCAAAAACCAGCAAAATTCATCGGAGGGAAATAGCTCACAAAAATTTCGAGGCGTCTTCTCTTAATCCGACCAAGAAGTAGAGCGTAAGCCCAAAAGAGGTGTTGACAATGATAGCGATAGGGGTGTCGAGGACGGTGAGTGCAATGGACTCTATCATGGGATGGTACATAGCGGCGTTCTTGTGCCGACTTATGATAGGCCGCTGGTCGAAGAGCGTTGGAATTTCCGCGATGGCAGCCACGTTGCCAAAGATCATAGCGCTGAGAAAAGCTCAGCATACATAAAGCCAGGATGAACATGGACGTACAACCAAATGGCACCTCCACGACTGTAGAATGCGCCCGTGTTGTTATCGAGCCGCAGAAATGTGGTACCCACCATGATAGCGTTAAACAGGAAGACGCTACCGCATTCTTAGTTTGAGTGAATGAGGGTACACTAATGGGCAACCTACACTGTGTTGACGATGACTACGGCTTTCGCGCCCATGAGCATCTGATATCGACGCAGGATGACAGCCCGAAGCTGCATCGGAATTGAGATGATGTATGGCCTACACAAAGATTAGCTTGGAGACACATTGCGGAACGGCAATACCCACGACTGCCTTCGAGTATGTTTAGAATGCTCTTCCTCGACGGACGCACGGTATTCATCTAGCACGCCACTCGAACCAACATACACTGACTTGTATAGCTCGATGTCGTCCCTGTTCTGCTGCCCCATGGGACTCTTCAGGAAGTATTCCGCGAACTCTGCTGCTGATCTTGGGCGTGGTTTGACGGTGTTCTCATCAACGATACGTGTAGCTGGGTCCGTCACAGATCCCAGGAAATCCGGCGTCGTCTGTCGATTGGCGGGCAAGTATCCCATGTTGATGAAATATTGCTTTGCTTGGTCGGCGGGTCCAAAGTATGCCATTCTGCCCTCGTAGATAACACATACTTTGTCAAAAAGTTGATAGACGGACTCGCTGGCCTGGTATATGGATACAATGGTGGCCATATGCGACATGTCTGTCGCGATGCGGAGCGCGCGCGCAAATTCAAGAGCTGTTGAAGAATCTAGCCCCCGTGTCGAGCTTGATGAAGTCAGCACAGAGCAGCTTGTAGGATGTGGAGGGATCGCACTTGTCCCAGGCAGCGATACGACTTCGTGTAGCCAACGCCTCGGCAATGGAAACGCGCTTCTTCTCACCACCAGATACACCGCGAACGGCGGCGTCACCTACGAAGGTATTCCTGGTGTGGTTGAGCCCGAATACGGTCAAGAGGATGTCAACAATTGTTTGTATATATTCCTCCTTAGACGCCCAGGACGCAGGACGTTTGTGCGGCGCGCGCGTCTTGGCAGCAAATTCGAGTGTTTGGCCAACGGTTAAAGTAGGGAAATGAATGTCATCTGAAGAAAGACGTGAGTATGGTCTGTTGAACGTGGTAAATAGCATACCCTCGGGACAGTATTGCACGTCTCCGCGGGAATGTTTCTGTAGCTCTTCTGGGGACAAAGAATCATAGTGTCGTTCGCCTTCGACAAGGTGATATTCGCCGATTTGGTTCGTGAGGGTCTTGAGAAAGGTGCTGCATCCTGACCCAGGGTTGCCCAATACAAGCACCATGTCACCAGGACGAACAACGCCTTCGAACCCGCTGATTATCTCCTTCAAGGACGGATGGAGCATGCTGTTTATTCGCCCAGGGATTTCCATTGGATTAAGGAGCGAGCCGACGGTTTCTTGGTAGGACGACTCTGAGCCCAACCCAATTACTCGTAGGCGCTCAAAGCACACGCCAAGTTGACGTGACTTCACTTTAGCGATACCGCCCCTAGAAAATATTGGGAAACATGGAAAGTTGGGAAGATTCAGACTTACTGTCGAAGGATGTCACTTATGCTCTTTTCCAGGTCAAAGCCATCATCGTCGTCGTCTGGGTAGTGGAGCGTAGCCTGCGAGTCTGAAGGGCTGGGTCCTGGGAAACTCAGGCGCGAAGCTCGGCGGAGGCGGTCCGACAGATTTTGAGTCCCCACTGGATCAAAGTAGTCAAAGGACACCGCCGTACTCCGCCTCCTGCTATTGCGCGAGCCGCGCCGTCCGTGCTTGAAGCTGTCCTCCTCGTGGATAACGTCCAGTGGGATATTGTCCATGTCGTCGAGATCGCTGAATGACATCCATGCTATTTGTATAAAGTGGCCGCGACTCGAAGAATGGCACGGTCCATTCTGGCGGCAGCCTAATGCACCACTAATGGCCTCCGACTATGCATCCTGTTATCTGTATAGGACGCGAGGAGTGCCGATCTATGCCCGTATACAAGGATGCTCGGGAGCCATAGCCTGAGCTCCATGTCAATGAACTTTGCTACGCTCCCAGATGTTCAACGTCAAAGCCAAGGTGTCTACTGGTGCCGATCAAGAAACACGATGGGTCGGGATTTGCCGAATCTCCCTTTTGCATTTCCATCATGTCTTTGAAGGTTCCCAAAGCTCAGAATTTGCAGTTGTTCAAGGATGGTTACAAGGTTCATCTTAAACTCAACACATACTCCATGTACTCATTTTTCACAGCATTTGCAAGGCTTGGACGATGCCGTTCTGCGTAACATTCAGGCCGTGACTGAGCTGTCGAACCTTGTACGGACGAGCTTTGGACCTAATGGCGCGTATTTGTCCGTGCGATGTACGCGAAATAAGCTGATTATGTATGTCAGGCCGAAACAAGCTCATTATCAATCATCTTGGACGCCTTTTCGTGACATCTGACGCGGCCACTATCATACGGGAAGTCGATGTCATCCACCCAGCCGCAAAATTGCTCGTTATGGCGTCCCAGGCTCAGGAGGCGGAGGTAGACCCCATCCATCGTGCTCGTCATCACCAGCTGAGCCCGCCTGATAGATGGGCGACGCGACAAACATGGTCATCATTCTTGCCGGCGAGCTCCTCAAGAAGGCCGAACATCTACTCATCATGGGCCTCCATCCGAGTGAAGTCATCAAGGGATACGAGTTAGCCTGCGAAAAGGCACTTTCTGAGCTAGAATGTACGCGTTTTGCTGCAATCTTCAATGCGATTTGACCATTTGCAGCCCTGTCGTCTTTCAGCCTCCCTTCGCCGCTTACGCAGGAGTCCCTCGCATCTGCGCTCCGACCAGCCATCGCGTCGAAACAGTATGGTTACGAAGACATATTGTCCACCCTCGTGGCCGAAGCCGCCCTCGCAGTGATGCCCCCGAATCCCAAAAACTTCAACGTTGACAATGTGCGCGTCGTAAAAATCATGGGTGGTAGCCTTCCTGCCAGCAGGGTCGTGCAGGGAATGGTTTTCGGTCGTGAACCCGATGGTGCGTGGTATAGTTATGCGCACTCACCCACCTAACCCGGACATAGGCATGGTCAAGAAAGCCCGCAAGGGTAAGGTCGCAGTTTTCACATCTGCCCTCGATATATCCCAGACCGAGACCAAGGGCACTGTGCTCCTCAAAAACGCCGATGAGATGCTCAACTTCACTACTGGCGAAGAGGCCCATCTCGAAAAAATCTTCAAGGAGATTGCAGATTCTGGCGTCAAGGTCATTATCGCTGGATCCACCATCGGCGACCTTGCTATGCACTACCTCAACCGATATGACATTGCCGTTCTCAAGGTTCTCTCCAAATTTGACTTGCGGAGAGCCTGCCGCGTCGTTAACGCAACCCCGCTTGCTCGCATTGGTGCGCCCACACCGGAGGAGGCTGGCTATATCGATGTTTTCGAGACAGTCGAGATTGGTGGTGATCGCGTTACTGTCCTCAGGCAATTGTCCGATGGGGATGAAGGCTTTGACCCGCAGTCGCCGGGCAGCAAGTCGAAGACTGCAACCATTGTCCTCCGCGGCGCTACTGCCAACCAGCTCGATGACCTCGAGCGCGCTATTGATGACGGCGTCAACGTTATCAAGAGCTTGATGAAGGACGCACGGCTCATCCCTGGCGCTGGTGCATCTGAACTAGAGTTGTCGAAGCGTATTGAGGAGTATAGCAACTCATTGAAGGGGCTTTCACAGCACGGCGCGAAGCGGTATTCGGAGGCGCTGGAAGTTGTGCCACGGACATTGGCAGAGAACGCGCTTGGTGGTGCAGAGGGCAATGAGGTTCTTAGCAGGCTACAGGCAAAGCATGCAGAGAAAGGCGGTGAGGACTGGGGTGTGGATGTTGAAGCTGAAGAAGATGGTACTCTCCAGGCCGAGCAACACAAGATATACGACTCCCTGGCTGCGAAGACTTGGGCCATCAAGCTGGCCACGGAGGCAGCGGTGTCTGTTCTCAGTGTAGACAGTATTATCATGAGCAAGCCAGCGGGCGGACCCAAGGTTCCTCAGCAGGCGGGCAACTGGGATGAAGATGATTAGACGTGTACGGAAAACTTACCAAATGTATATCATTCCTAGCTACGGCTTTACACACCTTGGTGCCATTGCTGTTTCTCTAGCGGGTGTGAGTCTTGCGAAGGTTGCACATAGGAATGTCATTTCCAGACGAACATGAAGTGTGCTCAAGTGGGTTTGCATCCGCTCTTGCATACCTAATCCAACTCAGAGACAATGGAGAATTATGTGACATTCGGACCGACCAGTGCGAGAGTCGCATGATTCATGATCAACGTTATTAGTCAACTCTTTGTGTTTCGACAACCACTACGTGTGCTCACTGAGTGACCGTACAAATATCTCAAAAGCTTTGAGCTCAGCCGCACGAAAACATCCAGCACGTACATGGCATTCCGCTTTGTGAACGTGATTCCAACTAGCACCGGTTCTGTGGAGGGTTCAAATGGTGTCCGGCTGGAAGAGAGCGACCACGATGCTAGTCCCAGCGGCGAAAGTAGCAGGAAAAAGCGCAAGACCTTCAGAGCATGCGACTCTTGCAGAAGGAAGAAGAGTGCGTTGTTCCGTGGTCCATCTATCATCGCAGTAGCTAAATACCAACAGTTAAATGCAAGATCTATCTCCTTCACCTGTCTACGCAAATGATAATTTTGATTACAAGGTAGCGGCTTTAATCCTGGCGCGAAATGCGAGAACTGCACATCGCAGACCTTGGACTGTACTTTTGCAGGTCCAGACGGAGTTCGGGTGGGTCTGATTTGAGGCTCGCGCTCTTATGCCTCTAATCCGCATTTATAGCGTCGCCGACAGCCTACTGGGTATATAACTCACGAGAATTTCTTCGAACCGTGGCTGAGCAGCCGTGACAGGGACTCCGAAGAATCAACGAGGCGTATGCAACAGCTTGAGAATATCATCAAGAAGGCGCATCGATATCTTGTCACTCTTTGCGTATGTTGCTGACTCCTTTCCAGGCTACTGGTCACCCCACGCTGACGCCTGAGTTCTTGAACATGCTAGAAGCCGACCCTGAATTACTGACCAGGCCTACCGACTTGTCAAAATCCGATATTTACTTGAAGCTTGGCACCAGATTTGCGCGCAACTTCCCGCGAGAACCAAGTCTTCAGTATGCAGCAGACAACGGTCATGACTCAGAGGATGAAATGCATGAGCGTTTCCACGGAATGGTATTGTCGACGGATGAGACTGAGACGTTCAAATTTCCGGTACGCCGTGAAAATGAAGACATACCCTACCTTGGGAAGAATGCGGTTCTCGGGCTTCTATACCGCTCCTTTGTTGCCCGCGGTCCAAAAGCAACAGTGCACACAATACGCCCCAGCCTCTGGGAGCGTCCGGCGGTATGTCGACTTGTTCTTGTCGTATTTTCATTCATGTTTCCTGATTTCCGACCGTTCCAGTGGCAAACAACATGGGACGACCGCAATGATCCCGTCACCTACGAGTTTCCACCCTCTGACCTTATGCCCGACCTCGTCGACCTGTACTTCAAGAATGTGAACATCTATGTCCCTCTCCTGCACCGACCAACATTTGAACGTTCCTTGGAGGAGGGCTTGGCACTCGCCGACAAAAGCTTCGCTGGTACAGTAATGCTTGTGTGCGCCTCTGGGGCGCGGTTCAGCAAAGACCCCCGCGTCTTGCTAGATACAGACGAACAAAAAGAGGCATCAGCGGGGTGGAAATGGTTTATCCAAGTGCTTGAAGGAGCCGAGGTGCTTCCTGTTCTGCGTAACGTTACACTTCACGAGTTGCAAAAGTTCACTGTGCGTGAAATCGACGCTGATAACTAAGTAAACTAACGCATGCTGATTCTTGACAGTTGCTTGGGTTGTATATCAGAGGCACACTCATGGGCACGGCAGCATGGAACATATTTGGCGGTGCACTGCGACTAGCGTATACTATAGGTGTTCACCGAAAAACCAAGATCTTCGATACGAGGACTAAGCAGGAGCAAGAATTGTGGAAGCGGGCATTCTGGTGAATTATGGCGCAATACTATCCAAACCCCGGAATTTACACCATACCTAGGTGTCTTGTTTGGTTGGATCGTTTCACCAGCGCAGGAATGGGCCGCAATTGTGCGATCCATGACGAAGAGTCAGTAGGTCAGATTACATTGACCAAACTGTCACTCACTTCGACAAGGATTGACATCGATTATCCGACCGTGTGCGACGACGAGTATTGGTACCCCGAAAAAGACGAGGACGTGTTCGTACAACCTGAAAACAAACCGTCGACAATGAAATTCTTCATTCTCGCACTCGAGTTAAGCCAGATCACCACATTCTGCATGCGCACCCTGGTAAACCTCCTGGATCTGATGCTCGATGGTAAACTAAGGTCACCATAGTATTCCCTGAACAAGACGCAGTCAGTCCTTACTAGTGAAACGAGGGAATGGAAAGAGCACCTCGTAGTCGAATTGGACTCTGCTCTAAATCGATGGATAGACTCGATCCCTTCGTATTGTCCGTCAATTCATACTACTCATTCGTTTGGGCTAACCGACTACCTGTACGGCAGTGCGTTGGGATCCCTTACGCGAAGATATGGTCTTCTTTAACCAAGTACGTCTCCATGATATCACGACCCTTCATATTCACCTTCCTCCTAGAGTGTCATGATTTACTGTAGCTACTATCACTTGAGCATACTCGCCCACAGGCCGTTTATCACCAAACGGTCCCCAGCTGACACGCGCGCTATGGCATCGGTGGCCGTGTGCACCAACGCAGCTAGGGTGATCAGCCATATAGTCGATTGCTATCTCAAAAGGCAGCCTGAGGCAAGCGGCGTTTTGTCAACATGTGCTGTAAGGCTGTTTATTGTGGTCACTCTCGGCTGGGCGCTAATCCATCCGATAGATGCAGATATTTTGTGCTGCACTTGTTCTTTTACTGAATGTTTGGACCTCCAAGCAGTCAGGCCTTTTCCTTAACTTCAAGAACGAGATGGAAGACATCCACAAATGCATGGAGGCGCTGCGACATATCGAGGCTCGGTTCGTTCTTCTATATTTCATGCTCCAGAGTGATCTGACTGACCTTGTAGATGGGCATTTTCTGGATGCAACCTGTGCGCAATTACCAGCTGTAGGTTTTTGTTGTTCGCTGATTTCTTCTAGCGACATCTTGAAGACTCTGTCTCAAGCAGGCGATCTACCTTCGCCAGAAACACCACCGAGGTTCAAGCGGGGCCGGGACGAGGGCGAAGAAGAAGACAGCAGCACACCCGCTAGCTCGAGCTTTACGCCAGCTGAGAGCGTTCCGGCCGACTTCTCTTTGCCTGTTGGCCACGGACTGAGCGACATAGAGCAAATGCGTGCCTTCAATATGAGCAGGCGTCCTGGATGGGAGCATTCTGAAGCAATGTGCCCAGATGACTTATTATCAAGCGCACAGAGCGCCATTCCGGGCGTCGGGGCTGTTCCACCCGGAGGAACATGGGCTGACTTCGAGACTATGAGAGACATGCCAATGCAAACACCACAAAATGCGGCTCCATTTGATTTATGGCCACTTGGGATGGAGTGAGTGGTTTTTTGGCTACACGAGGACGCAAATTAATGCACTCACAGGGCAGTGGAATGGGAATCCTTCATCAACGATCTACAAGGAAACCCTACAGAGCTTGGAAGTCGGTGGCCATACTAGACTACGTAGGGAGCTCAGAGTCATCGAATAGATAATATTTTTTGGGATATCTCGTATGGTCCTGAAGGCCTGATTGTCAGTGTCAAAAGCACGCCAACATGATAGACTGTACATACTAACACTACTGTGTACCACTGCTCGCGAGCTACGTACTGGCATCCATGAGCCCCCGAAACAAACATTGATGCAAGCCTGGTGCAAACAGTGATCGCCGTCAATCACCTCGAGATCTCCAACCTCAGTCTTCTACAACTACAGCCATGCCCAGCGGTATAGGATCCTTTTCCTCCCCAATCTGTCTCTCGGATAGCGAAGATGAGAACGACTACATTTCTGCCAATAAAATTTTGCCGGGTCCCTCAACGACTTGTGCGTGCACTGCACTACCCACCTGTCCCCGCTGCCATGCTAACATTGGATAAGATAACACAACTCGCAAGCGCAAAGCAAGCACACCTCAGTTTTCCGATGCTGGACCGAGCGGGAAACCTCTCGTGCCTGCCGACCATTGGCCAAGAAAACGTAGAAGGGATACAAGCGCATCCTGGGAAGAGCAGGAAGGAAACCAACAACGACAATGGCCTTACGATTCATCGTCACTCCCCGCCCGCTTCAGCGACGGATTCGACTACGGCAACCCTCCTCCAGTCCCTATCATGCATTCGTCACACTTTACCCTACCCCCGTCTCTGCCATTTGGCAATATGCCTTTTGCCCACTGGGACTTCTCCGAGCCTACACCGCCAGCCCCTGGTCCCGGAAATTCCAAACTTGTGCGGCGCAAAGAACCGTCGTTAAGTAGACAACACCCGGCGAAGGGGACACGACCGATACCTCAAGCTTCTTCGCGGCGCATCGGCATGGACGCCGAACGCGATCCCACTGGGCGCCGCCGTACCTTCAAGGTGACCCCTGCAACCATTGTCGATGCTCTCCCGTCTATCAGTCCCGGTCCGTACCGTCCATATCCCGCGCATTGCCTTGTCCTGGACCAACTCCCCAAAAACTGGCGCAGTGCGGATTACCTTCGGGATTGGGCACGGCGGGTGGCCGACTGTTCTCCTGCCTTTTTGGCTATCGAGACCAGCACAGCTAGCGCCATCATCGAATTCCCATCTGAGGCCCGCGCAAAACGAGCCTGGGCAAGTCCGAAACTTGGAGACCCGGCCATGTCAGCGATCAAGGGAGCGTCGCGTGAAGATCTCATCTGTGCATGGTGGTACGAACCCAAATCACCTCCGCCATACTTTCCGATCAAGGAGCTCGAAGACGGCGAGATAGAGGATGAGGAGGCGCTGAGAGAGGCATATAAGGTCACCCGAAAGAAAGAGAGTAAGAAGGAAGCCGCAGCTCACAAGGTCAAGGATGGGAGGACAAAGGTCGAAGCAAGACGCCCTGCATCTGAATATAGGCGTCCCACACAAGCTGGTATGTGACACATCCTTTTGATTTGCGTCGCCTAAAGGTCTTTCAGAGGCAAGCTCGTGTCCTCTCACATTCGAAATGCCCTCGTCGCCCATTTCGCCGCATCCTTTCCAACTAGTCTCGCCTGTCCGGTCGCGTTATCCCATGTTCGACCTCCCCTCACCGACAACAGCCATGGCCACCGCTATGCGCCCCGCTGCGCCGCCCGTATCGCCGCAGATGGCCCGGAGGGCACCGTTGCCACCCCAGGACAACCTTGCTCCAAGATGGCGTCCAGCCAACACGAACGGAATGTCTGTTGATGATGACAGCGACGACGAAATTATCGAGATACCACCACCATATCCAAGGCCTCAACTCAAGCCCACACGCGAGGCAAGTGCGATGGTCATATCTGAGCCACGAAAGTCACCTGAGTCGCGAGTGTCTCCTCCAAAGGACAGTGCCACGGAGGTCGGTTCCCAGATAGCGTCTCTTCAAGATCGGGCTGCTGCACTTCGTCGGAAACTCGAAGACGCCCGTCTCCGGACGGCCGTTCCTCCCACGCCCCCGCGTTCTCACACGCCGACCAGCCCCATCGAGTCTGCGTCTGGAAATGATGTGGAGATGCCCTCTGCCACGGCGTCCTCAAGAATGCCTTCTCCTACAGGCCAGCAGTCATCAATACCTCCTTCAGAACCGCGGGCAATGAAGAACCTGCCCAAGGCTCCAACCTTCGCCATTCGCAAGGATCTTCAAGCACGGCTGGCACAAACCAAGTTAGAAAGTGTTATGGTTGCCCGGCCGACCGCCCCTACATACCCGCCAACCCCTTCGGAAGACGACAACGCGGCGGAAGAGCGCCTCCGGAAGCTGGTACTCGCCAGCAAGCGCAAAAAGCCCACTGCTGAGCCAATTGCACCTCCTACTCCTTCACCGACCGGCGACGTGGTTATGGATGACCTTCCGCCACCCCCAACGCCTTCTATGGACGATCTAGCCATGTCTTTCATCAACGACGCCATCCAGTCAGCGGCGGCACCACAAGCTGAGGCTCTTGCTCATTCGACATCGACCGTCCCGATCCCGGTTAACTCCTTAGCTGTCCCCGATTCACAGGAGAGAGATCGACTTGCGATGAAGCAAATGGCGCTGGCCGAACGGATTCGCGAGTCGAAGTTGTTTATGCACAGACTACAAACTGCTCAGACGAAGGTTGAGAAGCTCCAGATTATGAAGGAGATGAAAAAGGCCGATGAGGCCAGAGCTATCAAGGAGAAGGACTTGGAAAATAGACTTCAAGGGTGTGTGTTCCTTTTTCGGTCATTAGAGCATCGTTGAGTGTTGCGCCAGGGAGTCGAGCGTGCGGTCCACTGCACCGATAGAGACCACGATCATATGGCCAGATGTGCCGTGCGGGCCCCTCATCGTCAGTGACGACGATGACTCTGATGAGGAATGATTCAAAGCAGCGAGTTCGACCATAAGCTCAAACTGATTTCAAAAGGGGGCACGGACTGCGCAGATTTTCTAATTCTTCTTTCTATATTTTCTTTCATGTTTATCTTGCCCCCGCTCTTTCTGAAGAGAAACACGGCGATGAAAGCGACCAGCGTTCTTACAAAGGAAATTATCCGCCTCATCCCATAACGTCGTGGTGCGCAACTAACCTAACCTAATATCTAGTTGGCCTGCAAATGTAACGCCGCCTCCTGACCCCACTATTCTGCAAGGCTCATACCCCATCGCTTCCCATGAGCGTGGGTTGGGTGAGTTCGCCGTCGTTCTCTGCCGCTGGCTGACATCCTTTCGACTATTTGCATCAGACCAGTACATTGCGGGTGATATCAGTGCGTGCCAAATAGTCGGGTCGAATTGGATGGGGACTAGGAGGGCAGGGGGATATCACTTCGTGGACACACTGGCGTTCGCTAGGCGCAAGTTGTTTCTCACTCATGCCAAGTCTGGATTGTGGAGGGTCTCCGGTCATTGCGATAGTAGCGATGACTGGAGACCCTGCACTTGCAGACGATTATAACGCGATACCTGTGATCAATGTGATTCTCATGATTGAAATCCTTGAACTCAAGGCTGGTGTGGATGTGAGTGCGAGATCTGTTGCATGCCCTCGGGCGCACCAACCATGTATACGTGTGTTCGCCCCCATCTCGCCCTTGCCGAGGTGGTAGTCTGGGGACGCGTTTCGCATTGAACATGGGTGCGGTCATGTGGAACAAGCGTATAATGTACTGCAAGAGGATATCAGGTCCATCTGATGCTAACATTTAGACACAATTAAACGTACGAAAGGACACAAGTGGTCAACGAACGAGATGGAGGCAGATGGACCAGTGATAGACATAAGATGAAGCGGGTGTCCTGAATCTAGGTTTTAGGCCTATGTTGTTTCCTTGTTAAGCTCTCCCTTCGCCGAGAATACAATTGTAAGCTACTGCACATGCTTACAGCTTGCTGGGCAGGGACCAGAGCTGGACGGCGGACTATTCGACTTCGCGAAGGAAGCGCTTTCGAAAGAGGCGCCACGAATCCTAGAAGCATTTTAAGCCTATGCTAGCGCTGTCAGCATCCAATTTTCCACATGGCATCCAGAATCCTCGAGTAGCAGTGAGCAGACGCTAGCCCCCGAGTGACCTCCTTTTAAGCTTCGCTGGTGCCGTGCTCTGTCTACCTACACGAACGTGAACACGGCTCGGCGATATATGCTGCAGGCATCCTTGGGCTTCGGAACAGACTCCTAATACTTGAAAGTGTAACTATACACGCTGTTCAGCGTTGTTCTCGTATGGCCGCAATTGACTGTGTTCCTTGACTGCTCAAAAGCCTAGCATTGTCCCGTCTTGAAAGGCACAGCTACCAGTGTATAAAAAGCCTGGGTATCTTTGTGGTAGTAGTACTCATCCGACTGGAGACTTGTGCTTTCTTACACTCCATTTTTTGCGCTAAAGCCTGAGGCAGTCGCCCTTCGTTGTTAACCATGTTCGCCATTCCTTGCGCCGCAGCCGCTCTCGTCTTCTCTTCTTTCGCTGCTCCTGTTACCGCTGTTTCCTACAGCCTGACCGACAACTACGTCGGGCAGAGCCTCCTCGATGCTTTCTCTTATATGGCTATCGATGACCCGACCCACGGTCGTGTGTACGTCGCGTTCATCGAGACACTTTTCGATGCATTTCATTGACAATGCCTAAAGAAAATATGTCGACAAGGCCACCGCCGTCGCTAACAACCTCACCTTCGCCAGTAACGACCGCGCAGTACTTCGAGCTGATTCCACCAAAGTTCTCAACCCTGCGGGTGTCGGTAGGGACTCGGTTCGTCTCCAGTCGAACAAAGAATTTTCCACGGGTGTGACGGTCTTCGACATCAGACACATGCCTCAAGGATGCGGGTGTGTTTTCCATTAGGTTCTGAGCCTCGCAAAAGCTAACAAACGTTTGTACCAGTACATGGCCTGCCGTCTGGACATACGCAGAGCCCTGGCCCAATGTCGGAGAAGTCGACATTCTAGAGGGAGTCAATGACATGCCCTACAACCATGCCACCCTCCACACTCTTCCCGGTACGCAGGCTTTTTCTCTCGTAGACTTCGGAGAAAATTAACGGGGAGACCGTAGGTTGCGCGATGCCTGCTTCTGGCCGCAATATGACTGGTGTCTCTGTCCAGGATAACTGCGATTGGACTATCAACGGCAACGCTGGATGCGGCGTCGAGATTCGAAATCCCGCAAGCTACGGACCTCCCTTCAACGCAGCTGGAGGAGGATGGTATGCCTTTGAGCGGACCACTGCGTTTATCAAGGTCTGGTTCTGGAGCAGGAATGATGCGTCCGTTCCTGCTGAAGTGCGCGCCGGGAGCGCCACTGTGAACACTGATTCTTGGGTGCGTGCCATGTTCTTTGTCCATCTCCGCCGATGACTGAGGTTACTCGTGTGCTTCAGGGGACGCCCGTTGCCTACTTTGGCAATACTCTCTGTGACATCCCCAGATTCTTTGGAAACCACCGCATTATCATTAACCGTAAGCGCTCGTTCTTTGTATGCGAGTCGTTGTTTATCAATGTACCAGTAACTTTCTGCGGTGATTGGGCTGGATCCGTTTACGGCAACTATCCCGCCTGCCCAGGGACATGCGTTGGTAATTATCGACCCCATCCATTTGAACGTGCTTAACCTCTTTCTCCAGACTACGTCAACAACAATCCTGCTGCATTTACAGAGGCATACTTCGATTTCGGTTTCATTAAGCACTACGACTGACCCCGGTGATATTTATTGTCTTATTTATTTAAGGATTGTATACTAGCCTGATATGGTTCTTTGGATTATGGGCTCTATATGGGATAGCTTTTATAGCCTTTGTGCCAAACCTAAGATCGGGCGAGACTACCGCTACCCTGGTCCGGTCGCGAATGAGGGCGATCGGTGACTCTAGTGCTCTTTAGTACTCCTTTCATTGACGAGCGACAGGCTGCGACAGGTTTTTGCTCACGGTTGCACGCCTTGTGGATACCCTCTTTCTTCTTGATCGCGACTCGGTATCCTATGAAACGCCTTCACAAATGGACTCATGTGCACGACAGCAACCCACCATGCGACGTGGACCGTTTACAGAGATCACGCCCCCTCCAATCTATTTCACAGCACCTGATACCATTCTGTGTATCACAGACGCCTGCGCATTGCACGGATACACTAAGCGTCAAAGTAGCATACATATGGTCAATCTTACGCTGAACGATACAGAGTTCCCGATGTTCTGCCTAATTTGAATGGTCCGCACATACACATACTGGCTATTTTCCCGCTTGCTTGTCTAGGACAGCTGGAGTCGCTTTCTCCCATTCCTCGTGTATCCTTCAACTTCCTGAACACCATTGGTTGGTAACCCAGCTGCCCACAGAGCTAAACACGCAGATGCATCATTGAATCATATACACATCCAGACGTCGACATGCTACGAACGTCTATTTGTTTGGCCTCACAGGCAAGTAGATATCACGCAGTACGCCCGAAGAACTTTATATAACGGGCGTAGCTCTGGCTGTCTGACACTGCAAACTTTCCTTTCCTTCCTTCCTTCCTTCCAGCCTTTAGTACTTTTCTTTTGTTTATACCTTGAACCTCAACTTCGAAATGTTCTCCGTTTCCGCCATTACTGTTGCCACTCTCTTGTTCTCTTCGCAAGCCCACGCCGCGACGTACGCAATCACCGACAACTATGTTGGACAGAGCCTCTTGGACGCCTTCATTTACGACGCCATCCCCGATCCAACCAATGGGCGTGTGTACGTATCGGCTTTCCGCGGTTTCTCAGACTTACACTTGCCCACTAGTGTCTACGTCGA
Source organism: Cylindrobasidium torrendii FP15055 ss-10 (assembly GCA_000934385.1). Classification (NCBI taxonomy): domain Eukaryota; kingdom Fungi; phylum Basidiomycota; class Agaricomycetes; order Agaricales; family Physalacriaceae; genus Cylindrobasidium; species Cylindrobasidium torrendii. The sequence goes on along the minus strand of KN880515.1, from coordinate 52,917 downwards.
CCAAACAACCGCTGTGGCCCAGAATCTGACCTATGCATCGGACGACTCTGTCATCATTCGTTCCGACAGCACCACCATACTTGATCCTGCCGGTGCTGGCCGCAATTCCATTCGCTTGAAGTCGTCCAAAGTGTACACCAACGGTGCCACGGTGTATGTCGCTTACTCAGAGAAGACTCACAGTATCCTAATAGTACCTCTCACAGATTCAACATTCGTCACATGCCCGAAGGCTGCGGGTGAGTTCTTGCGCACCACACAACCTTTTCACAAAGCTCACTTTCGAATCGTAGCACCTGGCCCGCCGTTTGGTCCTTCGGTGAAACTGACGGCGCGCAATGGCCAGCGCTCGGAGAAATCGATATTCTCGAGGGTGTCAACAACCAACCAAACGATCAAGTTGCGCTTCACACTGCTACTGGTGTGTCCAGCTGTATGTATCTTTTGCATAGTGATTGACGAACATTCGAGGCTGCACCGTTCCCGAGACTCGCGACCAGACAGGTACCACGCTGATGACCGACTGCGACGCCAACATCGTTGGCAATCCCGGATGTGGTGTTGAATCTGCAAGTGCTGTCAGCTTCGGTCCTGGCTTCAATAGCAACGGGGGTGGCTGGTCAGTGGTTGAAACTACACTTTCACGGATGCTCACTGATCTCTGTATAGGTATGCGGTGGAAAGGACTGCCGACTTCATCAAAGTCTGGTTTTGGGCACGCAACGACGCTGCAGTTCCGTCCGGCGTCGCCGAAGGTAGTGACAGTGTCACGACTGACAACTGGGGCACGCCCACCGCGTACTTCCCCGGCGATACCTGCAACATGGAGAAGTTCTTCGGAGCCCATAACTTCATCATCAACCGTACGTCGTCTGCTGCTTTTGTGATTGCGCTCATCTAACTTGCTTTGTTCAGTGACATTCTGCGGTGCTTGGGCTGGTGCAGACGACGTCTACAGCGCGGCCGGCTGTCCATCCACCTGTGTCGACTACGTTAACAACAACCCCGCTGACTTTGCTAACGCATACTTTGACTTTGCGTGGATCAAGCACTATGACTGAGTTAGGCGCGGGGGTTAGTATTTATTTGTATTTTATGGATGTCTTCTATAGGCCTGTCCGACTGGGCGGGTATTGATGAAGGAGCAGTGCCATTTTCTTGAAGCTGAAGCGATGGCTGTGATGGTATGTATATATCAACTTTGGTGCCCTCAAAAACATGTCGAGGATGCCAATTCAGAGATACAAGATACACCAAACAAAGGGCTGGCATCGATGTTAACTAGCCATAGAAATGAGAACATGGTGGTACAAATGAGGTGTCTAGTGTGTCTATCTATCTAAGTGAAATATTTTGCCCAAAGTCCGAATTTTCTCACGGTTGATGAGTGCCAAATGCCCTATAAATCTAGATGGGATGTGTGTGGTAGATAACGTGGTATAGGATCGTGAAGTCGTGTCAAACATAACGCTCCTGGCGCCAGTGTCATTATTTAAGCATCATGGTGAGCATATTTCGACCGTGCTCGGAGGATATATCCCCACTTCCAGAAGCCCTGGGCGGCGATTAATGATGTTTTGCAGCGAAGTAAGGATATTGTGAACTCACTGCTAGGCCGAGGATGAGGACAAAGGATACGGAAGCAAGAATCGCACAAGCAGGTCCTAAGCCCATGCGAGTGAAGAAGAGGTGACCAAACAGGGGAAACACGCCCGCGATGGACGAGCGCACGAGATCGTTGCCTGCGAGAACTGCACTCTCGTAGTCGGGATATGCTTCGCAGAGATACGAGACTACCCCCTGGAAAACGAGATATATCCCGGGCAGATACAAGGCTGCAGCGAAAACCGATACGAAGGGGCTAATGCTTTCTTTTGCCGTGAAGCCAAAGATGAGGACAGAAACTGGGATGAGTATGCTGCCAACGATGCCGATTTCAAGACGGATTTCAGGAGGGACCTCTTTCCCAGCGCCTTCGATTCTGTCGAAACGCGGTGCGATGTGGTAGCGCTGGTATAGACAGTAGCAGGTATACTAACATGGACGTCAATATCGGTGCCACCTGGCTGTTGGAAACTGAGCACGTACACAAAGAGTGCCGGAGACAATAAATCCGAGGAATGGCAGACCACTCATCCCCAAGTTGAGACCATGGATCTCAGTGAAGACGATAGGGAAAGACTCGAACCAGAGGTAGAAGATCGCGTCTGCAAAATAGTTAAGTCAAACCAATGCGAGTCAACGAGGAAGACACGTACAAACAAACCCAATGTAAATGTTGGTGAACATGAGCATTGGTTCCAAACATAGAACGAAAGGCCGGTATATGGCCTCCAAGAACACATGTGCGACTGTCTCTCCCTGGTTGTCCTTCTCGTCCTGCGTACGAAGCTGCTCGTTCCCAGTAAGCTTGCGCAAACGCTCTGCCCGCTTCAGTAGTATCGTGGGCCCGTATGTCTCGGGCATCAACAAACACAGGAATACGAACGCAAATGCTGAAATCCAGATCATCTCGTATAGAGGCCAGCGCCAGTTCATTGCCATCGCCGCAAACCCGCCCATCACAGGACCAGTGGTCGGACCCAGCGTCGCACCGAGAGACCAGAGCCCAAGGACGTATGGGCGAGTGCGCTTGTTGTACATGTCGGATAGTGTTGCGCCGCCGGTAGCAAGGACAGGACTGCCAACAAAGCCAGTCAGGAAGCGGAATGCCATTATCGTCTCGACGTTCCGTGCGGTAATGATTGGGATTTGAAAGATGACAAACAGAAACATGGTCAGAATGTAGACGGTGTTGCGTCCATAAGCTGCGAGCTCTTGAAATGGTGTGAGGAACATAGGACCCATCCCATAACCTGAGTGCCGTGAGTACCAAGTCGTAACAAATGTCGATGTGGTAGAAAACTTACCAAGGACATAAAGCGTGAGGCCAAGTGTCGCGTGAGTCAGAGAAATACCAAACTCCTCCATGATGCCAGGGATGGATGGCGTGTAGATTGCAGACCCAATGTACATCGCGAATGTGAGCAGACACATGTTGAACGTAACGAATGCGCGCTTTTTGCCAGACCAGTTTCTGCAACATCCCGTTTAGTAGACATGCACACCCTTAAGGTAGTTGCGAAGACGTACTTTGGGTTGTCTGGGTCGTCGGGACCATACCAGTCGACGAGATACGGGTCGGGGATCTCTGCTTCGGTGAGCTCTTTGAGTTTTTCGATGTCGGCACTGCCGATAAGGGTGGCTTCTCGGCCTAACGGAGGGCGGAATGGCGTCGCAACGGGTGACTTCTTGCTCTCGCCTTCATCTCCATCGACGAGGGTAGCGCGGTCAGAGGAAACATAGGAAACGGGCGAAGGTCTTTTGGCGTGTGAGGGCGGGAGGAGGAGCGCTGGGATGACAAAATCGGCACGTTCATCCGCGAAAAGAAGATACTTGTTGCCGGAAAAGTAGCGTACGAGGCCGCCGATGGTCGAGTCCCTGATGATGTCCGGAACCATGGCCAAACCAAGCCGAGGAAAAGTTGAGAGGAGAGCAAGAATCACCGAGGTCAAGTAGTTCTTCGTACCGGTTTTATAAGTATGGTGAGAAGACCGGGTGGATTCTCAAACCGACTCGATAGATTTACGGGCTCACCTCAGCCTTCATGTTAAAATCGTGCGGCCCATAAAGTGACTCAAACAGGAATGTAACTGCCTGATTTAATATGATAAGTTTGCCGGTCGAAGCAGCATCTTGAGTACGTGTGCTGACTGTACAAGACAGTGTATAACGAGAAAGCTTTGCCCTGAACCCAGTCCACTGCAGGAAGGCGATAACGAGTGTTCTCCAGCTCATCGATAAGGAGCAGGTTTTGCGTTGCGCCGATGAACAGGGTGAGCAAACGAAGAAGGCAAAAAAAAAATTGAGCAAACACAAATCGAAACATGAAAGCATATGATAGGTCCAAAGTTTTGGGGTTGAGCGTGGCAGGCGTGCAGCTCGATATCTTATGTGAATCCGTGCGATAGTTCACTTCGCTGGTTGTGTCCGTCAATTTTGTACGGCTGCACGGTGCCAATTGTTTCAACTTACTATCGGTAAGGCTATCATGGTGTATTGACCACTACCTCAGCAAGTCTGAGTGTACTGAGTATGTAAGATGAGCTTCAGTAAGCAACGGACTTGACAAATCTATATACATCCTCTGATGTGCTCGCTCGCAATCCGATCCGCATGTATGCAGGCAATTGACACTCACGAACATATAGGTCTTGTAGAGGATGTTCTCTGGAAGGACATACTTGAGATTTCGGCCTGCCAAATCCCGGCAGTTATAAACGGCCAGTATGAGTACAGAATCTCAGAAGAAATGCATGAATTGCGCATGAAACTCATTTGGTTATGAGTAGGATTAATGGCTGTTGGTTATCCAGAATCGAACCCGTGACATTGCAATGTGCAGCCCCGACACATAGTGATGTACCCGTAGAGCTGAAAACGGCCATTCAATTCGCTTGCTGTTATAGGTCACCAAAGGGGACATTACCTTGAAAGTGCTTCGACCGTGGCGTGTTGCTGCCTTCCCAACAGTCGAGTGTACATTGAACTGGGAAAGATACTGACGGTATATTCCCGAAGTTACGAAGAGAAAAGACGAGGCGTGTACACGCCATTCATGATATCAACCCAATTCGTAATGCCCGCAATACCTTTGCTTGCTAAATCCGTCGCTCCCTCTGTAGACGCTAGAGCAAACACCACTGCAACATTCTGCCGATTTGCGTGAAGAGCAGCACGGAAATTTTGGGCCTCTTTGCCGGAATACAGATTTGGATCGATACAAAGCTGTTCTACCATCTGATGCGACATGGGCGTTATTTCCAATGCAAGCTTCTCGTCGTTGTATTCCACTAGAATGGCGCTTTTGTCTTTGGTCCTAGCGACATGAGCAGAGATCGCGGCTCTCACGAAAGCATAAAGCGTTTGGGTATCACGAGACCGTAGAGGACAAGTCACTGACGAGTCTGAAAAATGAGCCAGGGATCTGGAGCACAGCAAATGAGTACTCACTCAATCTTGCAGTTCGCAATTGTGCACATTGGGCGGAATGCCCACTCCGCCAGTCACCCCGCTGACAAGTAGTTGAGCAGTATTCTGCTAATCTGCAACCCGTGCATTGTTTCCAATGCCGCGGCATGTCTTGTCGAGGGCACTGCACGCACAGAAAATATGAGGTATCCGTTTGATGAAAGGCGTAATCACTGACCTTCGCATTGCTGCATGCCCATATCACCTCGCGCTCTGGGCGATTGTGCCGTCGTCGCATGAGATCACTCCAGACAATAGATCCCACCTCACAGTGCTGATCAATATACCGAAAACTTTTTTCGAACAAGCCGTTCAAAGATGGCAGCCTGAGGACCATGTAGGGTGACAACCGGCGCACAATATGCAGGCAATTTGTTTTGATGTCTTCTGGCGTATCCGGCACAGCAGGATGCATCTTCCCATTGTCGACGGCGTCTTGAATTTGGAGGACACTAATGAGAAGGCGCGCTTCGAGCGCCTCTGTGACCCTCTCCGGCCCACACAGAGACATATGCGCCGCCCGCAGGAGGTTGTTTGGGAGCCTCATTGGATTCACACCTACTCCTGTTCGCGCGGAGCCAGAGTAATCACGGTCATACTCTAGCCGCGCCAGCTTGCGCAGAGCTCGGCAAATAATCGTGAGGAATCCGTGTCTCAATGAAGCGGCGAATACTTTGCGATAGGCGAAAAAGTCCAGAGCTTGAAGGAGTGCAGAGGAAGTCGCTGCCGATAGCAAAGGGGCGCTCCTTCCTACACGATGTAGGTCCTGACGGTAGGCAAGGGTGCCCATGAGGATGTTGATGACCTCGTCTGGACGCGACTGCAGCATGACATCAACGCTCGAGTTTGGTACCGCATTTAACATCGTGTGGCATAAGACGGTGCTGCAACAGGCAATATTGTGGTCTAAGTCATATTCGTCGAACCTCTCGCCTTGGAAGACAGAGAGCCGCTTCCACATTTCGAATGCCGCTGGATACAACTCTGGCGCGGACTTGCTGATGACGGCGGCGGTGTTGGTGTACTTGGTACTGTAGGACATGACCTGACAAACGCCATCGAGAATGTCGCTGCAATTGCGGTCGGAGGCGACTGCCAATGGTTCGATGCGGTAGATGCGCTGCATGTAAGGTAGACACGACAACAAAGCCCGAAGGAACGGAGCTGGGAGATTTCTGAGGGTATGAGGGCTATGTCGAAGCTGTAGTGAGTCGACCATGATCCTGAACACTGCATAGGTGCGTTGTGAGACCGGAAGCTTGGTCCACTCTGTATCAGGCATGTCCGTTGGGATAGTGGGAAAGACTTTGGCCATGAAGTGTTCAACGAGAGGAAAGAGGAGATCCCAGTGGAATGCTGTCGTCTTTGCAAACGGTAGGCTGCGCCGGTAGTTTTCGAGAAAGTTGATTAAGTGTTGGTCAGGGTTTTGAATCGCTTGTGCCTACAAGCGATAGTGAACAATGTACACTTTTGCTCGGAGATGTAGCGTACAACGGTTTTGGATATTTCTTCCCGGGACATAGCATGCAAATGGTCGACCATGGTGGTAATGGTATGAGATCAAGCATAGCGGTCTAATTACGTAATAGATGGTAATGCGATCTCTGGTTTCCAAATTCCGGTGCTTGGGACGATGGCGCCAGATTCACCCTTTCTCTCTTTGGCTTAAACATCCAACTGTCTGTGTTCAGCTTGCGATTTAAAGGGTTGTTATGGACGCGAAGCCACGGCAATCGCCGCATGGTATTTACCATTTATCGTGGATGGAACATTATAATACACTCGAGTAACTGGAGTACGGTCATGACATAGTATACAAGAATAGTAACGAGACATTGAAGATGAAATATGCAGGGCTTGCAGCTTGGGTGTTGAGAGAATTCAGATCGTGCGTAAGCTTGCCTCAGCACAAGCAATACTCGACCCAATATTGGTCCCCTTCGACAGCGAACTTTCGGAATTCCTCCTCATTACCGAGCGCGGCAAGTGTGCCAGAAACGGCAATGCCGGTGACAACTACGGAGAGTCCGGCGGTGGCAATGGTGGCCAGCGAGCTTGGAATGAGCTACATATCGCGAAGATGATCAGCGCCTGCGTCGTCTATAGTTAAGCAAGAAAGAGACGCACGTGCGGGGGAATGTGCCTCATTGGCGAACCAGCGAACTGAGTGTGGTGACTCGAAGCAAGCGCGCGGCGAGCAAGTGTTTGCAACATAACGATGAAGTGGTGCGGTAGAGTAGGGTGTGGTAGGGCAATGGTTGGTTTCTTTCTTGTGTTTGCTGTTGCAGGAATCATCGAGTTATATACGACACGCGGCCCGCAACGGCCAGCAGTAGAGGTGGCCAGAGACATCCAGAAGAACCGGTCGGATGCGCCACATCGTTCTAGACCCTCATCGAGCACAGTATTGGCAAGTTTCTGGGTTTAGTGGAGATCCAGTGACCTGTATTTGTCCAGAGCTTGTGAATACTGTGATACTGGACCGCATTATGTTTGGAACGGGTAGAAGATGCTTTTCGTGTTGCGGAGCGCTTCGTCTGCTGGCTGAGCTGAGGATGGTCTACACTTGACTCATCGACCGTCAGATGTTACAGCGAAGTCATCCAACAATAAAGACAGTCAAGTCAACGCCGGATCGAAGCATACCGAACGAGATGGAGCACCAAGTTCGAGCTAATGTCCCTAGTCCTGCATATCTGTATGCAGAATGGTAGAAATTTGGACGCCTCATTCTTGGGCCGGACGGGTCACGGACGTAGAGATATGTTCATGCGCCGTGGGTCTGGGGCTGTGACAATGAGATAGTTGAATGCTTGTAGTGTGCTGTAGAGTAGTGTGTGTTCGGCGCCGCCTGCGTATCCGACGGGGAGAAACTGGGTAAAAGACAGACTTTTCAAAAGGCCATCGATTTCAACCTTTTGGCCGTGTCGATAAAAGTCCAACGTATGCATGACCTGTGCATGACTGGCGCCCGTCTGCAAGCTGAGCGTGTCGGCGTCAAGCGAGTGGTGATCGGTTTCTTTCAAGGAAGGAAATAGGCACGTGGTATCATCTTGTCTTTCGAGCGTCACCACCAGGTCACCACCTTTGACGCTGTCTGGCTTATACGGCCAGCAGTAATTCCATTCGTTCACTGCATATCTCGCGATATGTCGACAGCCGAAGACCGCGAAGTCCTGCGCAACCTCGTATTGCATGTCGGCCGCGGATTCTATGAGGCGAAATACACCATTATCCTGGACCAGCTCTCACGGCACCCAGTGTAAGTATCCACGATTAGGCACTGACGCGACTGTCATTCATTGTCCCAGACTCAAAGACGATGACCTCGCGAGTCGGATGGGGCTGCAACCGAAGGAGCTGAACAAAATCGTGGCTGTATTGTCCAATGATAAACTGGTCAAAGTGTGCGTGGCTGAACCTTACCTTCTATTTTTCCACTAACGTAGCGCTAGATATCGCCAAAATGAGCTGAAGGAAGGTGCCCAACGTGCCGTGGGAAAGCAATACTACTATCTGGACTACGAACATTTCTGCAATGTCGTCAAGTGGCGCATCGCTAAGATGCGCCATAAAATCGACTCCGAACTGCGAAATGTGCGCTACAGTCGTCCTATCCGAGTGCTTAACTGATGTGCTGCACAGGAGCTAAGCACTCAAGGTTACATTTGTACCCAATGCGGGGAAACATACACCCCGTTGGACGTGGACCAAATCATCAACTTCGATCGGGGCATAATGGTCTGCAAGATCTGCCAGGGCGAGGTCATCGACAATGAAGACGCAGAGAAGGCTGAAGGAGGCAAAGACCGCATGTCCCGGTTCAACTACCAAATGCGCTTCGTCCGCGCCGGTCTCCAGAAGAGCGAAGCTATGGCACTTCCCGCGTTTGACGTCGCATACTGGGTCAAGGTCAATGGCACCAGCATCGAGACGGCCAAAAGCGAAGAAGACGGCAAAGGCCTCAAGATTGCTGGCTCGGACCCCAACAAGAAGGAGGATGACGGGGTGGGTGTCGTTATCACTAGCGACAAGGACGAGGCCACCCGCAAACTGGAGCGCGATGCCGAGGCAGAGGCCAAACGCCAGCAGAACCTTCTTCCCTCATGGCACACGAAGAGTACCATCACCGGCGCCCTCACAGCGCTCGGCATCAAAGAGAATGCGCGCGCGGCAGCGGCTGCACCACCACCATCCAGCAACGACGACATTCTCAAGGGCTTGGGCATTGTGGGCTCGCGACCTAGCCACCATCAACAAGAGAGCTATCAATATGCCGAGGAGGACGTCAAGCCAGCAGTGAATCGCGAATCAGATTGTGTGTACATGCTCAGATCGTACTGAAGAGTCACTAACATCCACAAAGATTACGACCAATACTATGCATCACTCGCTGCTTCTGCCAACCCCTCCTCGCAGGCTACCCCGCTGACCCTCCCCGGAAGCTCTGACTTCGACGACTTGAACGACGACGAAGATCAAAAGCCGAGTGTTCGATATCTGGACTCGCTCAACGACTACAGGAAACGTTCGCGCTCGCAGGACGATGCCAGCAACAATGAAAGCAACAAGCGTCAGAAGCTCGATGCATTGGCTGCGCTGAATGGGCATACTGAGCCTGAGACTCCTGCGGTGGTAGAACCTGTGGATGACCCTACGGTCTATGGTGCGTGCATTTCGACGCCTCCGGGCTTATGACGGCTGACTATTTGCAGTGGATGGAAAAGCTATTGCGCTATCGCTTGTAACGGAAGAGCATCATGAACTCATGTCGCCCGAAGAGTATGAGGCGTACTTCGAGGTTCTTTCCTCGAGGGATTCTTGATGTTGTAATATTGTAAATTAAACGTACACTATAATTTATGTATGAATTGTTTTTGCTCTTGCTTGGTTGTCAAGATTGCGCTGGAAGGTGGTCGGCGGGATAGTAGCTCGGACCATCAGGCAATCACACTCTGCTCTTTGTTCCTTCACTCCGCTATGCTGCAGCCTGCGGCATTGTTATGGAGCATACTCAACTTCGGACTACGATTGGAAGGATCTTTCACACGGGAATCGCGTGAGTATTTGTTGCTCCAGGGTCATTGTCTTCCACTTGTCAGTCATGCATCATGCATGTATGATCGGTACACAATGAGAATGTTGCGGCTTTGTCTGCTCTCATTGCTGTCAATACATTTAATGGGCTCAGATAGCCGAGCTTCTTGTTGTTGTGGGTCCTGGAGCCGCTGGGTATATAAGGGGCTCATTCTTTCGAGGGACAGACTTCACAGATTCCATCATCACATCCTCTGCTTGCCCTCTACGCACACACACACACACACACACACCTACCATGTCGGCCAAGTCTAATGATGCGCTAGCAGCACCTGCTGGGAATTTCGCACATGAAAGCTCGAACTCCGACAGCGTACTCAGTACATCTGTCGAGATTCGGCAGCAGGGTGTTCACAGTGAGTTCTCTACCAAGCAGTCACGACGTCCTTTGAACTTCAACTCTTCAGATACTGAAGGTCAAGCTTGTGATTCAGAGTCGGTCTCCGGGCTCTCTGATACAACGACATTGTGTGGATCGGGCAGTCCCTCTCCTCCTCGCTCTGTGTCGCCTGTGCGTGGCAGGCTGCCTGTTTTCCGTGGAGAAGAGGCGGAACTCGACTTCTACGACTGGATTATGGAAGGAATTGAGTAAGTGGTTGTTGTGTTTGCTCGTTTGATTCTTCTGGAATTCTAATCATTCTATCCAGCCGAGAACTGTGGGAGAGTCAAGAGAAGGAAGAAGAGAAGGAGCGCCAGATGGAAGAGCCAAAGGCAGTCGCAGAAGGGAGCGGTAGTCAGGGACGTAAGTCCATCCTTGGTATGTATCTTCTTATAACACTCGAGGATTACACTAATCGAGGACTATTGCAGAACACTGGGCTGCAAACAAACGGCCTGCTACAGCGACGAAGACCCGCACACCGGAGGAGTAATGAATTAGCTATCGGCAACTTGGCAACGACTTGGATATCTCTGAATTTTTAGAATGGCATAATATCAGTATTTTGAACTTTTATATCCTCGCTCGATCCCATTGTTTCCCTTTAGGTAATACCTTGCTTTGGCTTACCCCGGCCCAATATCGCATCGCGGCTCGCCGAATGACTGCACACGGAAGTGCGCCCTGGACAAGAAAATGTTGACTCTACTCCATGGGCCACCGAGTCATAGCCCGAGAGTGATCTGGCCACTGCCACTTGGAGCGGGGCCATGAATTCGCCCAGGCCGTCGAATGGTCAAGCAACTTGTACAACAAACTACAGAGGCACAATAAGATATATGGGTCGTAAATCGTAAAGCATCGTGAGGTATATGATAAATAACCCATTAAATCATGACTAGCTCAAGCACTCAGATGTCCGGAAGCAACAGCACTCATGCCTTCGCCGAATTCTTGTTCCCCACATCTTTCCAGAAATCATTCCAGTCCTCTCCCTTCGGAGATGCTGGCATACCCTCTCGGATGTCCACCTGACTCTGGTTGATGTCTGCCCGGTGCGCATCCCTCTGCGCTGCCGCGACTCGGTCCAAAGCCTTAATCAAGGATGGTGTATATGGCACAGCGCCTGGAGGGCCGCCACCAGCAACCGTTGACGATGAATTCGAGTCGCTCGATGACAATCCCCGCGAGATAAAGCTCGGCACCTCCTTCGTCCTCCCTTTCTTCGGCGCGCCCAAGTCATCTTCATAATCTGAATACTCCGGCACCTTCCCCAGCTTCTTCACCAACGGATCGCTGTCGCTGTCGTAGTCCAAGTCACCATCGACGAGGGTATGCACAGTCGACGTGGTCGAGTCCATGGACGTTCGCTGCTTGAGCCAGGGCCGTACAGGCGGTGGAGCGTCGTCTTCGGAGTCTGAGCTCATTTCACCGATGGGCCTGAACTTCACAGCACAGCGCGCCTTGCGCCCCCCGCCAGCCCGGCTCTGAAAATGCGTCGAGCTCTTTGAACGTGCCTTCTTGAGCAGGCCTGCCGTTGGCTGATAGTCAAAGTAATCAGACTTGCTGTCGTGTTTTGACTTGAGCGGAGAGTCTGGCCCATGAAGCATCGTCTTGTCGTCGGCAAAGGCAGCGTCCATGGGATTAGGTGGTGCAGAAGTCTTGAATATGCGATCCCAGGCAGAGGTCAGTGGCTTGAAGGTGCCAGCGCGGTTAGCAAAGTCAGGCAGGTTGGCAGCATAGTTTGCTAAATAGCTGTCCCATTTCTGCAATAGGTCAGTTCATGAATCGAAAGCTGCTGCTCAAAAAACGGACCTCATCGGGGCATTCGCCGAATTGGGCACGCAGGAAGAAATCGCAGACCATGCCAGCGACAAGGAATAAGCAGAATCCTGCGCTGAGGCCTTTCTCTGGGCTGGTACCCCACTCGCTGCTGGAGGTCGTCCACAAGCGGCTCCATACATTGGTCCAGGCCGGGATGTTCGCAAGAATGGCTATGGACTGAACCACCCCAAAGGCTCCCATGGACCCGGTAGCGAAGCGCAATGATGCATGCTGGAAGCGGACCAGTGGAAGAAGGCAGGCGATAGTAACGATTGGGATGCAGATTCCAATGAAAACGACGCGAGTAAGCTTTGAAGGGTGAATCATGACAGATATAGCCATCGCAAACGTCGACCTGCAGGTTCCATATCAGTTGACTGCCTGGCCTGCTAGATTGGCGGACGCACCCTCCAGCGATACCGGCAAATGTGAGCGCGGAATATTTCCAGCGACCACCGAGAAATGCAGTGAGAAGGGAAGAGAAGACCCAAACGGCCACGAAAGACTTCGAGGAGAGCTTTGCGGCTGATGATAAGGACGGAATGAGGAGAGCTAGTAAGGTCGAAAAGTGGACTACGGTCCAAGGTAAGTATAGCTTGACCATGGCGAGCACCTTTCCGCACCTCCAAAAGCAAGTCCTATTGCGAACCCACCAACACCTCCCTCCAAACGCAGATTCAATTTTTTCTTGGGTGAATCGAATGCACCAGGGAGAATGACATCGCTCTTGGGGGCAAATTGGCGCGTACGGTCAAGAGTAAGGAAGGTTCCAGCGAAGGTGATGAAAAGTGAGAGCAATAAGAGTGGTAGCGCGTATGCCAGAGCAAATGGGCTTGAGGCTAGTAGTGTCGTAAGATTGTAGGTCGTATCGGCTGATGTCGCCATTTGCGTTAATTGTTCGTTAATTCGAGTTTGAGGATTACTGAGGGTTTCGTCTTAATTTATGTCCGATTGAGCTGGACGACCTCCGCGACGTCGAGAGTGATTGAGATGCTAAGCTTGACTACTACGACGACAGCGAGAGGAAAGAACAAGTTGTGCCTGGAAAGCGGAAGTCGGGCCTATGCCTGATCAGTGATCCGTCGGCGATGACATTGAGTGGATGACGTAGGCGGACTTACGGCCCGATGGTACCGCGCCTATTTCACGCCTCGAGGCTCGCAAGGTTTTAAACGACGCATATATAGCATTTAATCCACAAGACAGTTTGGTTCAGAGCGTTTCTACAGCGAAGCAATGGGCACAAGCGAGAGGACAAACAAACGACGACGAGGATGAGCAAGCGATTCAAAAACTAGCAAGAGCGGAAAGCGCGGTCTTGACTTTGCCGACGAAATCGTTGATGTTCTGACGAGTCTTTTCTGCACGGAGTTAGAGCAGTTACACATTATTCACGGATAGCTGAGCACCGAATAGAGTAGAGGAATTCGAGTTATGGAAGAAAGAGGGTGGTGGACGCAACGTGCCTTGCTCAGTCTCAGTCTCTATCACGACTGTAATCCTTTCTTCGAGGCTCTTCAATGTAGACTCAGTCTCAAAGCGGGGCCTTGTCGCCGCCCAGGCATGTGTCTCAAGCGTCGCCTCCAGCAGCATTGCACTCAATTCTGCTCGAAAAAGGTTAGGGATAGCATATATGCGTTGGAATTTTTTCACATACGCTTCTGAAAAGCAGCATCGCGCTCAGCTTCGGCTGCGAAAGGTCGGACTATGGCATTCTGGTGGTCGAATCCGGGGAAAGGCGCGCTGATGTTGCTCAGCGTAGGGGACGGTTCGTGATCCACGCGCTTGGGGGAGCCTATTGGACTAGCGATGCTTTTTGCGGGAGATGATCCAGCAGAGGACGTCATAGTGCCGGCTGAGTGTTAGAAAGCAAGGGTATGGTCGCGTCGCGTCTTAAATTCTGATCACGCTGATGTGATCGCGTCTGTGCAAGCATGTGCAAGTAACACTGTGGCACTGCCACTGACCAGCCGGAATTCTGGCTTGATTTGAATCATTCGAGATCTCCGTACAGTCTCCGTATATACACCGACCAGGGAGCGAGCTCAGCAGTGTGGGCCAAAACCCGCCCGGCGCCCGGTGACGAACTGGTTATCGAAATATCCATGGGCTCACACTACTCGGGAAAATATTTCCGTATGTATCGTGTAAAGCATGCGCAAAGGCGCGCTTAGCAGATACGAATACCCAGCTAATCCCTGCAGCCTTGATGGTCGATAGCGTGTATAGACGCCATATCGAAATCAAAGTATGGGCCATTGATATGATTGCGGCCTGCACGAGCACACTCATGCAGAATATTCGGTTTCTCGCTAGCACACAGCACGGCCAACGGTACTACATAGCTGGTCTCAAATCCGTGCTCCCGCCTTTCTCCGCCCGTCTCCGTCCTATTGCGCCAATGCGCCAGTAGTGTTTCCAAGCGTATCACAAGTGGGAAGCCGCGACTCGTTTCCAAATTCCAATTTAGACTCGGATCTGCACGCATTCATACAGAGCTTCCTGCAGGGCACCTATTTAGGCACACACACCACGGCAAATTTGCTTAAAAGACCAACCGAAGGTTGCTCAGACTTGTGTTTCCTTGCCCCCACCTTCACGCCTCCAAGGATCTTGCTACGATGCAACACCGTCGCTCTTTAATCATCACACTCGTTCTTTCTTTCTTAACCTCTTGCTCCCTGGCTGCCGTCATCAAGCGCCAACAGCATAATGACAATCCGTTTGTCGACGGCTCTCCCGACCAAGGTTGGAAGTATCTGCCCAGTGTGACCGACGCTTGGCTGTGGGACTGGGTTTTGGACGAAGCAACGAATGCGACGATTGTATGTGTTCAAACCTTATCCGAATCGTTTAAATGCGCCTCTGACCACAGCTCCCGACTTCAGCCTCTCTACATCTCTGCCATAGACTCCTCGGACTACGCCAATATCAAGCGCGCGGTCATCGTCATGCCTGCAAAGGGTCGCGACCCCTGGGGATGTGAGCCGCATGCCTGCGAATTCCCTTGTCCACTATCTAAGACCCGATAGACTTCAACTCTGTCAACAATGCGCTCTATAGCGGCGCATATGACGACCCAAACTTGGACCGCAACACCATCTCCATCATGGCACCCGGCTTTCTCACCGAACTCGACCTCCAGGCTGGCGCTGCCAAACCTTCCTACCTTCTCTGGGGAAAGACGACCTGGGTCAGTGGTCACAACAACGTTGCGCCTGCAGGCGTCACAGACTTCTCTTCTTACAAGGTCATCGACATTCTCCTCGAGTTCTATATGAACCGGGATATCTTCCCAAACCTCGAGGTTGTCGTAGTCGCTGGGCACTCCGCAGGTGCCCAGATGGTCCAGCGCTATGCGGCGCTACGGTCCCCGACCACGAACGACGACCGTCTGCGTTTCTGGACCGCAAACCCTGGCTCACTGCTCTGGCTCACCGCCGACCGCCCCGCGCCCGACACTAGCTGTGACGGCGTCGACGATTACAAATACGGCCTGGCATCCAAGATCCCAGCATACGCAATGGCGGACTACAATGCTCTCGGCCGCGACGGAATTGTCGAACGCTACCTAAACCGCCATCTCAACTACGCCTGGGGGCTGGCGGACAATGGCGCGGGTGATACACGCTGCCAAGCAGTCACACAAGGCGCATCACATCTCGAACGCGGGGAAAACTTTGTTTCCATGCTGAAGGACCTGAACTCGGGCATGATCCCGTCGGCCCAAACGGTAGACTATGTGCCAGGCGTGTCTCACGACGGAGATGGCATGATGAGCAGCGCGCAAGGCATCAATCGTTTGTTCCAAGCATTATGATTGGTAGCACTGCATGCCTCTTTACGACTTTCTTCTGTCATTAGAAACATTGACTTTCTTGCTATACATTACTATACACTGTGGGATACTTGTAGATGCGAATTATGTGCATGTAGTATGCGTTTATCGCATCGTGGTCAGCTGCTGGTTATCTTATTTATTTTTGTTCAAATCAACAGTGAAGCGATACCCCCAGTCAAGTCCTTCTGGCTGCCTTCTGGCGTGCGAAGGCAATGTCAGAATACCAGAGTGACCCGATGAGATCATTAGGCCCTCCTCAAGTCAAGGCCTCATCTATCCTTACTTACTCGCGGCCAATTGAGACGACGTCAAGGTGAAGCCAAGAACATAGAACAAATGTCGCAATTGACCATTCCAACCTATCAGAAGCAAATCACCATAATCCAAGTCTTAATCTGTCCATATACAGTCCGTCCAAATCCACCCCGAGTGTACTATTCTCCACTACTTGCAGGTCGACACGACATCTTCGCCGTTCCCAATGGCCTTGGTCAGGCTCTTGATAGCAGCAGCGACGTTGGTATCGGTCCTGCCGAGATGTCAATACCAGTGGTCAACACAACAAAAGAACTTGAATGCGTACGAGTTGGTGATGCCATTGAGCGCGGTCATAGCGTCCGTGAGACCTTTCCCGACCTGGTCGCGCGCTGCTGGGTCGGCAGCCTTGCCGCTGAAGAGACTGGTAGCAATGGTTTTGATACCAGCGTCGGCGCCGTCTAAGCCTGTCTGAGCGGCGGTGACCGCGGAGGCAACAGTCGCGTCTCTGAGTGAAGGTATGTGAGCGACAATTGATGGACGAGGGGAAGACAAGCGAACGTGGTATCGATGGCGCCAACAGCTTTGTTGGTCTTAGACAAGTTGGAGACGATGGCCAGCCTAGCAAGGTTGCACTGAACGTTGCCAACCTGGCGCTCAACGGGGCCTATGAGTATTGAGATGAAAAACGCTGAATATGAGTGGTACAGACTCACGCGCCATTGCGTAGACGCAGAGCGAGGCGAGAACAGCAAAGATCGTGAAGACGAAGCGGGACATGATGTGCAGTATGATTTAACAGAAAGTAAAGGAGGATAAGGAAGAAGGCAGTCTAGCTGCAAGATTGGTGGAATGAAGGCCTAAAAGACGACACCAGGTCGAACGAAAGAGATTGAAGGAAAGGAAAGAAGGAATGGGGGGACGGCAACCAAGTTACGCTTTATATCTGAAAGGTCGACAAAAGAACTACGCCGAAGGGCCCGAGAACGATGCAGCAACCGCCATCAGAGCTATCAGGAGGCCAACCTTGTTGCTCTGAGGGTGTCTTCCTTCCATGCGGACGATGTACCTACCAATTAGTCCTATGATACAAAGGCGAGCAGAGGCAAGCCCTCAAGCAACAAGGATAACCTTATTGACTGACGTTGCCCACCAGCAGAACACCAGGTCCCAATACCTTCAGCGGTACAGATTCGTTGTCGATGAGTTTCTGCTCTCATGAACATGTCCCAGAAGGTACCTCGCAAAGAATGCAAATGCAGAAGATGATGCCATCTTGCACTGTTGCAGCCGGGCAGTGAGACCAAGATTCTGGCTCTCAAAGGAAGGACAGTTGCGATTCCAATTTGAATGGATGGATCATGGAGGGGTTCGACTCTCGAGAGTCGAGTGCGCCGTCGATCATAGTGATATCCATCATTGATCCGCTTATAGTTCGGACCTTGCTAATAGTAATTTAGCCGATAGCCGATGATGACTGTTTCCACTTTGTGCTCTCATTCACCTCAGTCCTGCTCAGTCTCCCGCCGAAGGCGCGTCACCCGTCGGCACCTTGCAAGCCGAACGTTGTAACTTGCGGACTTCATTCCCTCTTATCTCTTCCCTCGAAAGACTCTTCATCCTTACCTTGATCTATCTCTGAAATGGTTGCACGAACAGCCATCCGTTACCTTGCAAATGCAGTTACTCCCAAGCCCTCTGCGCTGCTCAACTCGAGTCCCATCCACTTGTGCTATGTCTTGCTCAAATCACCTATCCCAATTTCCGCCATGGAGTCGCGACATTCAACAGCCATCCAGCGCGCACTACAGCTCGAGGTTACACGATGGGGCGCGGTTGTCAATTGGGCTTGGTATCCTGACGAGCCCCCTTCCTCAACATCCGCAGATATATCGGTCAAGGCATTCTTTACGTCTGGCGAACAGTTGGATATCCCTGTGCTCTCAGAAGCAAACGTAAAAGAGGTGGCAGACAGCCTACGTGCTGCAAAGGACGCAGCACTGGAGGCGGCTCCTTTATCGACGAGCCTCAAAAATAGGGATGTGTATCTCTATGTATGCACGCATGGGTCAAGGGATTGTCGGTGTGGGACTACGGGTGTTGATGTAGCCACAGCATTGAGAGACCAAGTACAACGAAGAGGTGTTGAAGCACAAAGGCTAAAGGTAGCGGAAGTAGCGCATGTCGGTGGACACAAGTACGTCGTGGTGTTTGTACTGACCGGCTGCTAACTATCCTTAAGGTATGCGGCAAATGTCCTGGTATACCCACACGGTGAATGGTGCGTATCTTGCCGGGCTTGTGTATCTAATGAAAAGCAATGTGGATTCTTACTTTTGTTGTAGGCTCGGCAATGTGACGCCCAGCGACGCGCCATCCATTGTGGAAAAGATTCTTGAGAGCACGAGACAACCTTTTGGACTACGGACCCCTCCACTATTCCCCGTGCTCTGGCGCGGCCGAATGGGATTGTCGACTGACACCCAAATCAGTATGTATAACGCAGAACAAATCAATGAAGAAGACAGAGGGCATGCATGACATCTCTCTGGGTCGTTCCAGGTGAACACTTCGATATCGGTTCAGGATGCAGCGGGATTGTATCCGAGTAGTACCCCGCCGTGGTTTGCGCAACCGGCTGCGGCCACTCCCCCGACTTGCGCCCGCCATCCCGGCCCATCATCACCCCACCAAGTGGCAGAGTTGCCGTCCTTTGTCTGTCCTTTGCTACCCAAGAATTGACGGCGATTGCAACTTCTGTGGTAAAACACAGGATATGATGCACAAATTGCGCTTGGTTTTGGACTAGTGCGCGACGCTTCCTATTTCGAAACCTCAAAACACTTTCGAGCATGACACGCGCGACCATGGAGCGTTCATGCTGCCCTGCGGGTTCGAAGTTTGAACTAAGGTGCTCACACAGATATCAACAAACCATCATTTCTGCACTCCACAGCGATATGAGTAGTGCTTATAAGAGCTCACTATCGCATTTCATTGTTGATTTGTGTCTTTGGCCTTCCTCTTGTCCCATTCTTTCCCTTCTTCCCTTGCGTCTTTAGCGCCATGTTCAGTCAATCTTTGAAACTTACGCTCCTTTCTTTCGTGGCCACCTCGGTATGGGCAGGTGTTGTGAGGCGCCAGCAAAGCAATCCATCTCCTGGTGCTTCTGGGAGTATGGAGACGGGATGGCAAAACATGCCAGAGGTCACCGACGCAACCGCGTATCCCGACTTTGCCGTAGGGTCCAACACTATGGTGAGTGTCTAGACTCGCTATCTGGAGTCCTTTGTCTAATTTCGCCAAATCATAGCCTGTATATCAGACCACAGACCAAGTTGACTCGTCAATCGAGCGTGCCGTAATTGTCTTTCCAGGCAAGGCGCGCGATTGCTGGTACTGTGCGTGACGAGATGCTGCATCCGATGAGCAGACCCTAATATCTTTCTGCAGACTGGAACTCGATGAACAATGCTTTGTATCGTGCCGCAGCACAGGATGGTGTCGATCGTTCGAAGGTCTCTATCATGGCGCCCTGCTTCTTCAGCCAGGAAGACCTCGCTGCCGGAGCTGCAAAGGACACACAACTCACCTGGGGTCGCACGACATGGGTTAGCGGTCACTACAACGAGGGCCCGTCCTCGGTTTCCGATGTTTCTTCATACGATGTCGTCGACAGCCTGGTTTCCTACTACATGGACTCCTCCGCGTTCCCTAACCTGAAGACCCTTGTTATCGCTGGCCACTCCGCTGGTGCCCAAATGACCCAGCGCTACGCACTCATGCGTTCATCTGATGGAGATGCCGACCGACTTCACTACTGGGTTGCCAACCCTGGCTCTCTTCTCTGGCTCACGGAGGACCGTCCAGCTCCTAATGCAGATTGCGCTGGCTTCGATGACTACAAGTACGGCCTGAGCGCGAAGATTCCCGGATACGGGCTCGGGGACTTCAACAGCATGAAGCGGGAGGGACTCGTCTCGCGATACAACGGGCGTCAAGTGCACTATGCTTGGGGTACTGCAGACGATGGCCCAGGCGACACTCGCTGCCAGGCCGTCACACAGGGTGCTTCCCACCTCGAGCGTGGCAAGAACTTTGTGAGCGTGCTCGAGTCGCTGAATAGTGGCTCTGTCCCTTCATCACAGTCAGTGGATTGGATCGAGGGCGTGTCACACGATAACGATGGCATGATGAACGCCGCCGCCAGCTTGGTCAAAGTACGTCCTCTCTGTCTCACAATTCCCTCTCTGATGCATGTGTCCAATAGCTTTTCCAACTTTGAGGCTTACAGTGATACATACTCTTTATTTATTTATCTTTATTTCTTTATGCCCCGTGGACTTGCCAGACCATAGATCGCTAGAATGCAATTGTTTCTCGAAGTGTATCGCGGCGAAGGCTGGCACTCACTTAAGACTTGCGAGTAGGAGCTCCGTGGTATTGCAAAGATTTCCGTTTGCAAATCTACATAAACAATACAGTTTCCTTGTGAATACAACTTTACGCATAGGTACTTCCGAGTGAGCTAGCTACAGCGCCCATGATCCACCTGTTGAGCAACACCAGATGCAGTAAATTATCGTCCGCTGGGAACACCCTGCCATTCTCTATCATTCCCATCGGCAAACCTGACACCCAAGTTAACGCATCCAGCAAAGGCCATAACCTCGCTTTTCCCGTTTGCTGGAAGAACAATCCCAAGCCAGAGATAATCATTGACGGTATGATTGTCGTGTACACCATCCATCGTGTAGGCATCAAGGAGTCATTGTTCCACGTTTTCTCGTGTAGCTGTTGTATAAACACCGTGCTGAGAATGAGAACTGATGCACCGACGCAAAGCCCGACTGCAGCGTACAGCACCCATGCTGGCGTAGGCGTGAACTCCGAGAAACCCAGGGCGTCGCGCGTCGGGCCTTGGAACACAGCACCAAGAATGGCGGCGATGAGACCGATGCTATTCAACAAGAAGCCTTGTCGCAAATGCCCTTGTCTTGGGGTCGAGCGGTCGAGCGTCGCGATGCACATAATATCCTTTGTTCCAGGCAAATACATCTTCATCCCTGGCTGCTCGCTCCTGTCGTTCTTCCCACACCAGATACTGTGCCAGTCGGTGAGGCGGCCTGCGTAGAGGCAGTTCGCCAAGGCAACACTAGTCCAGACGCCTGCACTTGTACCAACGCTGAGGAAATAGCAGATAATTGCCTGCCCAAAGAGACCAGCGATGAGGAATGGGATGGCGGTGCGTCTGCTCAATCCGTTGCTGTACACGAGCTCGTCAAAGCCTCCGTTGTACGCATCCAGCGTGGGCTTGATGAGGTCCAGGACGGTTTCGATACGAGAAAGGTAGGCGTCGTCCGCAGAGAGGTCACGCATTCCCCAGCGTCCGGGCAGATTCTGGATGGTGAGACGGCCTGTGTCAAGGACGGCTCCGCCGAGGATGGAAATCCAGAGGGCGCGGCCAACTACAATGCGTGCAAGACCAGAAGAAACCAGGATCTCTGAATCGGAAGTGGCTTTGATGTGCTGAACAACGGTGTAGTACGAATGTGCGAGCTGTACGAGCGATGCGGAGACTTTGGACTTTTCCGGGGCATAGGAATGGAAATCGATGGCACAAGCAGGCGCGTTCAGGTCGACCGCATCGATGTTGAGTGTGTATGAGTCTTCACCAACCAGTGTAGCGGCAGCACGCAACGGGCTTTGGCTGTGCGGTCGGCGGACCATGTTCGCTGCCACAACGTATATCGCGCTATCCTCGCTGTCCACATCGATGACGGTGCTTGCAGGCATTCCTGCAGTCGAAAACACGCATTTTCCACCCGAATGTATCTCGACTTTCCATGAGCGAAAAGCATGGTAATCAATGGCAGCAAAGTAGAGGAAATCCTCGGCAGTGATATGAGATGACTTTGAAGCTCCAGGAGAAGGAGACGGAGGAGGAAGGTGCTTGAAGGGGTATAACAGCCCAGCCGAAGTCGCGCGCCAGTTCTCTTCGTCCAATGGGGGCTCGTTGTCCCATTTCTCTAGCCTGACACACGAGATGGTCCCGGTGACTTTCTCGAGCGCAGTTTTGCGCGCGTGGACGGTCACAGCCTCCGAGCGTATCCAGAACTCGCTTTCCCCGTATGCAGTGCGTATGTGCGAAACAAAGTGGCAGGTTTTGGATACCCAGTTGACCTTGAGCATGAGTGGGATGGACACTACGGGAAGTCCTGAGGCGAGAAAAAGGCCTGCGATGGGCTCGATTTCCCAGAGAAAATCAGGCGAGTTTCCGAGGGCCGCGTACAGGACACTGGCCAGGAGGAGGAGGCCAGAAGGCCACGATATCACATCGTTTACTGGTGCTTGCGCGACGACTTGCTCGACGAAGTAGGCCAGCATGATGGTTGGAAGAAAGACGTGAGATCCTGTCCTCGAGGAATACCTCGAGGCCCTCGACAGCCGATTCTTGATACCATCAGGTGCTGGCATGGGCGAAGCCTGCAGGGGCGCCGTCGGTCGTAAAACTTTCCGTGTAGTGCAGTGTTTCTCCGGCTCACCTGAGATATGTAGACAGCGCGGTTTGTGGATTCCTGCGTGGGCGGGAAGGACAACGATTACGGAAAAATGTGCCGAAAGGGCAGGGCCAGAGACTCTTGAGGCAAGGAGAACAGTTAGCACTTATACATGCACCTTCTATATAGTTTCGGTATACATCTGAGTATAGGCCATTGCAACTTAGGCGCCGTCTGATTCAGTGAAGGTCGGGGTAAGTACCGCGCTCATTGAGTTACTTTGACATGAATCAAAGAGACCGTTGGATCGGCAGTCTTCTTATCACAGCTTGCCAATCGTGAAGGTGTGATTTTCCATAAACGGCGTAGAACGTCGAGTAGGCCGTTCAAGTGGCAGTCTTGAACACCCCAGCGCGAGTGTGACATACATATAGCTGCCCCGGACCCCTCCGTGGGCATCATGACCTTCTCAAGCAAGGTGGCAAAGACTGCGCTGCAGTAGTGCCACTAGTGCAATTTGTGACCTGTCCATGTCAGAAACCGAAGTAATTCAACTCACTTCAAGACCCTCGATTGCTTCAAACTAGCTTCAAACGCTCAGGGTTTGAATTCATAAAAAGCGCCCATGATTCCATCACACACTCAAGATGGGGTTGGTGACGATCTGAAGTACCTAGCGGAAGTCACGGAGGCACTGGTCAGTCATAGAGGTCGACGGGTTACCACACAAGGAAAGCTTTCGCAAGCTTCCATGGCACAGGTCATTGTTCGAAGATCTCGAATCCAGTGAGGGCGCAGAGAGTAGTGGCTACCAAAGTACGATAAGCCTCATTTCTCACGGTGGATGACCTATAGCAAGGCCCGTCGCAGTACATAAAATTTGGGATGGTGAGTTCCTCCATAGCAGGAAGAATAGTGGGACTGAACAGACCTCTGAAGTTAACTGCAGAATACTCGGCGCTTGTACCGTAAAAATTATGAAGAAGTAAATCTCGAGCGGCGTCTGCGGGGTGTTGGACGTTTTCGAGATTAAAATCCATCGAGAAAATGATACAGAAAAGGAGTATAAAGCTCAAGCCATCGGCAATCTCGGTCCGGTCTGGACCCACTGGCACCGATGTAATGCCACCGGCAAGATCCCGACCCTGTTCTTCACCGTCACTGCATCATGAGCAGACGAATAGCCGTCCTAGGAGGCGGTTTATCTGGTCTTTCCGCAGCGTTTCATCTTTCCCGACGCTTTCCCGATGCTTTGATACGCGTTTTCGAGCAGAGCGACCGCGTCGGCGGCTGGGTTAGCTCGGAGCGTGTCGAGGTCCAGAACGAACGGGGCGACAGCGCGAGTATGTTGTTGGAGCATGGTCCTCGTACCATAAAGCCAAGTGCAATATCTATACTTGAACTGGTGCGTTACATGCTGCGAAACGACGCGGAATGGACGCATTTACTAACCACATTATAGACCCAATTACTTGGGCTCCGCTCATCCGTCATCGCTGTGCCCGAATCCTCAGAGGCATCCAAGAACAAGTTCGTTTACCTCCCGCAAACTGGACGCATCGAGGCGCTACCTACG
Source organism: Cylindrobasidium torrendii FP15055 ss-10 (assembly GCA_000934385.1). Classification (NCBI taxonomy): domain Eukaryota; kingdom Fungi; phylum Basidiomycota; class Agaricomycetes; order Agaricales; family Physalacriaceae; genus Cylindrobasidium; species Cylindrobasidium torrendii. Next base: position 28,375 of record KN880515.1, on the reverse strand, counting down.
AGCATATCGAGTGCCATTATGGGCCCCTTCCGATCCATTGGCTTCCCTGGTTTCCCTATGGAACTTTTCAAAAAGAGCAACCGACCGAAGGGCGTCGAGGACGAGTCATTGCATGACTTTGTACAGCGCCGGTTTGGAGACAAGATAGCCAACACCCTGGCGAGCGCGGTGATGCACGGAATATACGCTGCGGATGCGCGAAAGCTCAGCGTGCGCGCTGTCTTTCCTAGTGGCTGGGGCATCGAGGATGCAGGAGACGGTAGTCTCATCTGGGGGATGCCGCGCTACCAAGGCCCGTCCGTAGAAATCGATGGCGAGCTCGCTGAAATGTACACCCTCCTCCACAAAATGGCCGTCTTCTCGTACAAAAATGGACTTGGAAGTCTTACGGAGGGTCTCCGCGACAATCTTGCGCAAAATCCCAACGTTTCCGTCCATCTCAACACTACTGTGACCTCCATTGACGATACGCGCCTAACACTCAGTGGGTCAACGGACAAGGAGTTCGATGCAACCCATGTCGTATCATCAATACCCCTTCCCAAGCTCGAGTCTGTGCTAGGCCAAGGCGCGCTCCCCCATCTCACCGCGAACTCAGCATCGTCCGTCACCGTGTTCAACTTTGTGTTCCCTGTCCCGCCATCAGAGCTGCATCCACCAGGTTTCGGTTACCTTGTCCCGCGCCCCACCGATGGCTATGAGTCCTCCAGCACCGGTATGCTCGGTGTGACCTTTGACTCTTGCACGCTGTCGATGCAGGACTCGCCTGGCGCAATCAACAACTTCACCAAGCTCACTGTCATGGCGGGTGGACCTTTCCCCCGCGTCGCGAACACGGACGATGTCCTCGAAGAGTTGAGACAGCACTTTGGGTTGAAGGAGATGCCTAAACCTGTGTTGACGAGGGTACACCATCTCAAAGACTGCATTCCTACGCCTCACGTCGGTCATGTGGAAAGATTGAAGGAGCTGAAGGACGCAGTTAGCGAGAAGTGGGGCGGCCGCTTTGAACTTATGGGTGCTGGTGCGAGCGGCGTCAGCGTAGGCAATTGTGTAGATGCGGCCAAAGCTGTGGGGCAGAACTGGTAATCATAATGCATAACTTGCCCAACTCTCTCATCCTGGCGTGGATATTTCTCTGTGCGATAATGGGGCTTGACTGAACTGCGTCAGAGTGCGCCTCCGGCTCACTGGTCACCGCTGGTTCAACGTTTAGCGATGCCATGAAGGGAGCGATGGTTCAAGAGTTGTCTGCTTGAAAATGTCTGGCGTCTGGGGTCCTAGTCAGAGACGCTAGTCTCACTTCTTGGTTTTCTGGATGCGATTCCACCTATTCAATACGCCTTCCAAGACCGGCGCTGGCCTCCGGGACACTGGTAGCTCCTTTTACCATAGACAGAAAAGAGGCGCTGCACCGCCAGGAGCTATACCACTCCTTCTTTCCATTCCACCATGCCATCCTACCGACGTGCAACACATAGGATATCTTCCTCCGTCAAGCGAGCCTTCGGGCTTTTACCCCAAACCGTGTTGGAGCAACAGGGCCTTGGTCGTCTCCCAGCTTGCCTGTTCGACTTGATCGTGCACTACACCACCTCCCAAGCCGATGTTCTCACTTGCGCACTCGTCTGTCGCTCTTGGCTGACCGCTTCCCGCCGACGTCTGTCGCTCAACCTATTCTCGCAGTCGCATGCACGCAAATTGGCAGTACTCCTGGCATCGCCATACCAGACTCTCTCAAACCACACTCGGGAAATTATTTTATGGGGTGAACTGCAGACGGCAAACAACGACCTCACGGGGTTCATCAGCGCCATGGAAAGCCTGTCCGACAGACATGCTCCTATACGGCGCGCCACAGTTGTCGTCGACCCACGCTCCTTGCGACTACTGTCGCAGACGTTCCCTCGCCTGCGACACCTTACGGTCGTAGCTTCGGTACCAGACATGGCCAACAGCTTCGTGTCGCATTTATCGCAGTTCCAGCACCTTCATTCGTTGAACGTTCTTATGAACGGGGACGCATCCAAGTCGATGAACATGAAGGATTTGATGAAGATGGCGGAGGTCCAGATACCAGAGCTACGTCTCGAGGGATGGAATACGAGTTTGTATGCATATTTGATCTTGCGCTGTACTGGTGTCCGGAAGCTTGTTATCAGAGACGTCGGGAGCACACAGGCAGGGGACATGCAGCGCTTCATGATGCAAGATATCGTGCGCCGAAATAAGAGCACATTGACCACCGTTGAGGTCGGTGTTGCGTATTTGGACACTTGTACGTTTCCTTCTAGCTGCTGTGTTTTGAACGTAACACTGACTCTTCCAAGTGTGGCTGCCTCTCGATATCCTCCCTTACCTCACGGAGTACGAGTATGCCCTACCACCTTGGAAGGAGCGGGACATGGCGTTGCTGTACGGGACGAACATTAGCCCACTTTGCAGGTTTAGAACACCACAACTAGATATGCAGAATGGGGTAGAGAGATGGGCGTTGGGAAAGTTGGGATGACATGGGCAATCCCGCGCGACTCCTTCGTGCTCATGGGGGCGGATCAAGGAGGCGATACGGGCAGGAGTCGGATGGCGCAAGGGACATGGATTGTGAAGACAGGATATATTGATGCGGCAACTATAACGTAACGGGATATCTGAGCGTAGACCTAACAGTTAATTAGCACAACATTCTATCAACTATCGAAAGGCATGAAGGGAGTGATTCAGAGACTTGAATGGTTCCCGAAGGAAACAACCCATCGTACACAAGTGCACGTCGCGGAAAATGCAGATATATTTCATCAAACGAGGGGACACGAAGCAAACACTCACCCTTAGATGCGCCAACAACTGCTGATAAAATGACTGGGTGTAAAATTAGCACGCGCACGGCCAGAAAACGGTGAAGGAGGGTTCAGAGACTTGAATGGATCCCGAAGGATATAGGCCCATGAAGTGTCGCCAATATTTGCAGTGTAGGTTTCATCAAGTAGATGAAGTGAGGATGAAGGACATACCTTGAGCCCCCTCTATTTGGAACAGGTGTGTCATCCAGCATAGGACGGCGATGAACGGTGGACCACAAGGAAGTGAAAGACGCGAAGCAAAAATTCGATCGCGCAGTCGGAGATCAACAGCGAGCGTCAACAAGCACACACAATGCGCCACATAAACGTGAACGTTCACGAGCCTCTTTGAGGGCCGCCTTCAATGGTAGACCTGGGAAAATATCATGTTAATGGTCACGTATCTACTCCCTTTGTCTGCTCAATGTTACAAGACTCGTAAGGCGCAGATTTCAGCTACCATGGCAGTTCCCCGGGTTCGATTCACACACCCGTCGGCTGGTGATCGTCACACTGCCAGGGAGATTCCATTGCGTCTGCGCGAGCCTCAATCATGAAAATTGTCCGCAGTCAAGAGTAAAATAGTCGGGCCCTGCATTCATCTCTCTCATCTCTAGAAACATCGTTCTTGCCGAGACTCTTGTGTTCGACCATCTTACTAGATTTTCACCGAACAGAAAAATTTCATGGCGAAAAAAAAGCGTTTCAAAACGTAGGAGGCATATACAAATACATGAAAAAACCGTAAGACTTCATTTAAACATTCACTTCTTCTCTTTCACGGCGTCCGCGTCCTCCACATACTCCAAACTCTCCTTCTCGTTGGCCATTTTTCCTGATGCCTCTCCTCTCTCCGCATCATGTGCATTCGACGGCCCCGCCGCGGCAGCCTCATCATATGCCTCATGTCCAGCGCGCGCTACGAGCTCGAAGCGCGAGCCAATCTCCTCGTGTCCAATGAGCAGCCAGATAGCCAGCCAGATGAAGATGACAGTCATGAAGTACGCTTGTGCGCCAGCGTAGTCCGGACGGAGCTCCCCGCGGTACTCCTTGGGATATTTCTCCGCCATTGTCGAGAGAAGCTGTGCGGCAGGCGACGAGATCACTGTACTCTCGTTAGCAAAAAAAAAAATACAAACACAATGCAAAGAAAAACGCACTGTTTCCGATTTGGTAGGTGATTCCGGGGAAGGTGGCGCGGAATTGTGGGGGCGAAAGCTCTGACAAATGGATGGGAACGACTCTGTACGACATATGGTCAGTTCAAATTCGTATTGGTCGAAAAGAGGAAAGAGCGTACCCCCAAGCACCCTGGACGCAGAACTGCAGAAGGAAGGCGCCGGCGACGAGCGCGCCCCACGATGTCGGGAGTACCCAGAGCGGGATCATGCACGCGCCGACGCATGACACGACGATGATCGTTGCGCGACGGCCATAGAAAGACGAGAGGTATCCACAAATTGTGCCGCCGACGACACAGCCGACCTTTCCTATGATGGCGGCGCGGGTAGCCTGAGCCTTGGTGAAGCCCTTGCCGACTTCCATGTAGGTCGCGTACATATCCTGCGAACCTGAAGGGAGGTATCAGAAAAGGTTCACAGTAGGATGAAATGGACGCACCGTGTGACGAGAAGTTAAAGGCAGCCATCATGAGGGAGCAGTAGATGACACGACGCCAGTAGATCTTGAGCATATCTTTGCCCTCCTTCGAGAATGCCTTGACTTTGGCGGGCACGCTGACTTTCTTGCCAGATCGCGCAGCCTTGTTCTCGAGGAAGATCTTTGATTCGGGGAAGAACAGACGAAGGATGGCGACGAGACCACTAAGTGCGGCACCTGCGAGCGGCTTTGTCAGTGGGTGTGGGAATGGATGAAAGAGGGAGCGTACCAATGTAGAAGAGCGACTTCCACCCGAAGTGAGAGTTGGGCACGACGTAAAGGTTGAAGATGGCAGCTGCAGCGAACGTCAGATAAAGCTTAGCGCTTAGACGTCAAGTCGGGGCGTACCGATGATATATCCCATGGCGTATCCTTGCTGCAGGATACCGCTGAACAGCCCACGCGCCTCAACAGGCATGTTCTCCAAACTAGGTCACAAGTCAGTGTCAGGCTCGGTTAGGTGGTGAGAAATGGGCACACCTCATGGATGCTGACAGGCCCCAAATACCTCCCTACGCGCATTGTCAAAAATCAATGGGACGACGAAGAGCGAGAATGAGCATACCATGCCGATACCAAACAGCGCCCGGACACCCAGGAACGTAGGCCAATCTGGTGCATAGACGGTCCCAATTTGCAAGGCGGCGATAATCAGCTATCGAGGTCACAGTGAGCAGCCGGGCGGGATAGCATATCGGATAGTGCCTACCATGTTGATGATCATAGGCCACTTGCGGCCGTACATGTCTCCAGCGATACCGAAGACGGCGGCGCCAATCGTGCGAAAGAGCAGTGTGAGGGTAATCGACTCTGAGATCGTCTCGCGCGACTCCCCGAAGTATGCAGACAAGTTCGTCAACGAGAGGGACCCGGCGTGGAAGTCGTATCCGTCCATTCTGCAGTCGCCTTTAGCAAAAGAAAAACAGGAGAACAATAGAGGGAGTAGGGACTTACGTCCAAGCGAAAAGGCCGACACCAAAGAAGAGCCAATTCTTCGCGGTGAGCATGGCACAGAGCTTGAAAGGGTTGACGAGCGGCGGGCGCTTCATCTCACCATACACATACTCGCCTGCCTCGTCGTAATACCATCCATGCGTGGGCACAAACACGTCCTTGACGTGGGCCTTTGCGCGTTCCCAGCCCCACGGCAGCTTTGGGATTTGGTCCTTTTCCGACGTCGACGTGGGCATACTGGAAGGATGGAAAGAGACAGAGGGAGCAGCCTACATTTCACGATCCGTGCTTTCAGGATTTATACCCCAGGATCCCCCCATGGGCGACACCCCGCATCCCCACATCCCGTGAGCAAAAAAACAAAGTTGGGTGATGCCAAGGTTTACCGCCAAGGCCAGGGCGCCTGCCCGTTCCCAGCCGTTCCCGGCTTGGTACTTGCCTGGTTGGGTAGATACTGGCCTGGACGGTCGCCGCCCAGCCAAACACACCAGAGAGATACGATGATTGGGAACAGATGGTTGCGGGAAAGTACGGATTGTGGCGTGCGTATGTTCGAACTGGAAAAAAGCGTTCCGCTTGGCTTCTTAACATAGACCCGCGACGAAGGTCTGGACAATGGACACGGATCGTTCAGAAGCAAGGGGAGCGCCGTGCATTCGTCCCTAGAGTGCTGGAAAATACCTATCTTTCCTCAGAGTGCAGGAGCTGAATCCATCCCATCTTCTTGGTCAGTTTGGCAAGAATAAATCTGGATGAGTATAAAGATAGCACACACGCCAAGCAGCTTGAGCGGAGCACAGAAGTGCCGCTATATACTTGTGGCAGTTACTGTCAATCGACTGTCAACCGCAGGAAACACGCGAGACGCTGATCGCATTGTCGGGCCGCCAATTTGACTTTCTAGGAGGCTCCTGGTAGGCTCACCTGTCGCTATCGAACGCGATCAACACACTGTACGTTCGGGACTGTCAAATTCAGAGGCACCTGCGGGCGGCTGTATGGACTTGCCCCATCGAATTTCACTCAGTCTGGTCGAGTGACGAATCCCCTGTAGAGCATCCAGTAGGATATCAAAGACGCCATGAGCAAAGAAATGAGGGGAATGGGGGCTTTCAGAGTGGATACTTTGCTCGAACTAGAACGCTTGGACCCGGAGACAGACAGTGACACTTGACTCTATGAACACGGCAAAGCATAGCTGATTTCATTCAGCCACTCGCACATATCCGCAATACGCAATACAACATTCCCCAGTGTAGCACGAATGAGCACGGATGAGCACAAAGATAGCCACACGCCAAGCTTGGATAAGTCAGGATAAGTCTTGGACGGAGAGAAATGATTCCGCCATCATGGTGGCAATTTGGAAAGGACGACAGTCACGTGGAGACACTGATCGTTTTGATAGCCTGGCAGTGGCAAGGGCCGGGCCGCCACATTGCTTGCGTTGTGTTCATGGGCATTGGGGAGTGCAATTTTTGTGTGAGCACTTGTAAATCACTCGACAACGTCCGCGGTGAAGGTAGGCTTCATTATCTCAGTCTCAACGTCCTTGCTACACTCTGTCATTGAATGAATGAATCCCCATTCGATATCCAGCGGGCGACTCTCAGTTCTTCTCTTTCCCTGCCCCTTCCTTGTCCTGTCAGTGGCACCCTGTGCCGAACCCGTTTTTGAATGAGGTGCTTCCTCCCGGTGAAGGGTGCATATACATATGCAGGTCTCATTAACCCTGCTATCCGACTACATGATAAAAATTGCGCAAGGTCCGTCAGTTCGTCGACGTACAACTTTGAACTTGGCCTTCCGCAAAGAAAAGGCTGGCAGGAATATAAGGCTGATGTGTCGCTGCATCCAGTGAGGGTCAAAATACACTTGGCATTCGAACAGTTAAACTATGGATACCAATTTGTAAATGTAACGACCAGAACCTAAATGTCCAAGGGAATAGATACACCGACCTAGTGTCGAGAGGGTACAAGTCCTTTCTAAGTATGTATACTTGCACAAATACAGCGCTTGATTTCTTTCTTTTTGCCTGATGCCAGGCGTACAAGGACTAGAAGTCCGAAGGTATCAACAACGCCCAGAGTCCACAGAGCGTACGCGCTGATGGCCCTTCTGTAAACACAGAATCAGCACACATACAGGCAAGCTGCAAAGAGAACGCACCTTTCGGCCAAACGAGTTTAATACGTTGCGTGCAAATGAGGATAGCTTTTCCTATGCACACGTCAGCACACTTGAAAAAAGACTCCAAAATACAACGCACCTTCGCAGAATCAGACGCAGCCCGGGCACGTCCACTTTTTCTCAAGCTCTTCCGCTCTTCCTCGACGGGCACCAACAGGCTTGCCTCGTCGCCCAAGGTCGTACAGCTCTCCCAGCTCTGCGCAGACTCTTCGTCACACGCGCCATCCAAGAAATCGAGCACGTCAACCCTGCCGACGTCGTCCTCGAAATCGGCAGGCGAGTGCGGCGCCCAGCACTCCTCGGCGAAGACGATTGTTGGTGGCCTCGGTGTCGGTGACAGCGACGGCAAGCTCGGGAAGTCTATTGAGGGCAGGCGGGGTATTGGCGGGAGTGTCGGAAGGTCCTTGTCCTTGCGTGCGGAAAAGGAAAAGAACGAGCTAGCGGATTTGGAAAACGCTATGGCGTAGGAGGAGGACGAGGCGGGGTATGTGTCTTCGACGAGTGTGGACGCATTGGAGAGCGTCTGGACGCGTGTGTGCGGCGGGGATAAATAGCTCGCATTGTGGTTTTTGTTGCTGCTGTGGAGGTTTCCGCTGTAGAAGTAGTCGTCGTCGTCGCCAGAGGTATAAGGGAAGGACGTGGCCATGGCTGCAGTTGCTTGAATACGAGGGAGGGAAGGGTGTGGGAATGTCTAGTGCCAAGCATCGGACTTCACAGACGCAATATAAGGGAACGTACAACGCGTTGAACACGACGCTACGGCGCGTAGTAAACATTAAAATGGTCGGTGATTCGCATGACATCCTTGTATGCCGGAAAATAATCCGGGATTCTCATACAAACAAATGCTGAACGTCGAACCAGCACAGCAAAGAGGCGCAGTACAGAGCGCCAGGCATCGTAGAGGACAACGGAGGAGGACGCTGGGAACAAGCTGGGCACTGGGTCGTCATGGGCAGTAGTGGTGGTCCGTGGATTGGTAGAGCTTGATGACACGTGTTTATCTCGGATCACTAAACTCTCTTTAATGAACGCCGTTAATTTATTGCGACCGATGCTGTCCCCGATCCTCGTCCTGCTCGGAATCCTCCTTTGAGAGCGCAAGCAGCAGAGCTGTCCATACATTGGAAATACCTGCATCTCAAGTACTCATGCGGCACCGACGCTCGACCAGCAAAAATGCATATGTATGTTCGTCGAAAAATCCGCTCGGACTTGGTATGCTTTTCAATATTGAGGGACCACAGTCAGCGCCCCGTAAAGAGCTGCCTCATGAATGCATATATAACACCCCAAAAATTTTCATCCCGGGATACGCACCTCCTGATATACTCTGAGAGAATACAACTGGCGCCCATGAATTCTTCGTCGACGAAGTCACCTGAGAGCGGTCGAGGTATTCTCCTCGTATGGAGATTGAGCAATTTCCCCAGCTTCATTTGCTGGGTTGAATACCACAACCCCAAGTCATCGAGAACGACTTTCATTTCTGAGTTGGACGAAGTAGTATCAAGAGAGCAGTGGGGTCCACGGGAGAGCAGGCTTCGGCTCAAAAAAGTGACACCAATAAGGGAAGCATTTGTTCTTTCTCTTGTACATAAAAGCTTTTGAATCTACGCATACATACATACATTTAATTGTTACTATTGGTGAATGAATCCATATCCGTCGGAGACAAAATTGTCGACCTAACGTCGAAATATAGCTTCGAGATATCCATAGTGACCTAACGTCGGGATATCGAGCTTTAGTCCTAGACCTATCGTCCAGGAAATATCTGGAAAGCATTGACCTATCGTCAAATGTACCCAGGAGTGTGCGACCTATCATCAGCATGCGACCTGTTGTCGAAAATACATACTATTGGGATACCACCGACCTAGCGTCGGGGCTCTCAACACCAGCATTCTAGGTGCAATGTTCAGCGTCCGGAGTCGACAGAGCGCGCAATGCGGTGGCCCTTCTATGCAGGGTGTCAGCGAGAATATGTTAAGGGATAAGGCAGACGTACTCGTCGACCAAAGTGAAGCGCATGAAGAGATGCGCGGGCGAATGAGGATAGTTTTTCCTGCAGGATCGGTATCAGCGGGAAGAAGAAACTCAGCGAGAAAGAGAACACACCTTCGCGGATTCGATGGACGACGCAGAGCCCGAGCGACCGCGTCCCGACTTCATAGACTTCGTGGTGGCGGACTTGAGAGTCATCGTGTCCGCGGGTACCAGCAAGCTTTCCTCCTCCTCCCACGACGGGCTCACGCCCCATGCGATAGAGCTTTCGCGCCAAACACTATGGGGTCGTTTCGAGGTGCGCCCAGAGCCACTCTCCTTCCTAGTCTCCCGAGTCTCCACTTTGTTCTCCTCATACTCGGGATCTAACTCCCCAGCAGAGAGAAACTCAAATACATCTACCCCACTGACGGCGTCCTCGAAATCGGCAGGCGTATGTCGCACCCAGCCCTCCTCGTCGGCGAACGGTAGTGATGGCGAGCTCATCGTCGCTCGCGGCGTCGGCGTCGGCAGCGGCGGAAGCGGCGAGAGCGTTGGGAGAGGTGGGAGAGCCTTATCCTCGCGCGGCGCAAACGACCTGAATTCGAGCGAAAACGCAAAGGAGGACGTAGGACCGGAGAGCGTGTACGTGTTGCGATTGAAGTGCTTCGCGTCATCGCTGGAAACAGTGGAAGAGAAGACAGTCGGAGAATGCATGATGTGAGGCAGAGTGAATAGACCGAAAAATCAGAGGGGATGATATAGGATGGGAACACGATGTTACGGTGCGATAGCCTCGTCGTCATCTCCAGAGGAATCCTCCATCCAGAGTCTATGCCGGAATCCTCCCCGTCGCGTAAAAGAGCTCCGATACGTGTTTAGCTCCAGCCTCCAGTCCCGGCCAATTCCTTCCTATTTTCCATTCAGTTGGTGATTCTCTGCTATTTTCGCTTGCATTTTCGGGGATTCTCGTCGTAAAATATGAGAGACATGGAGACAGAGTGCGTGGTGGGCGCAATCAAGGAGCATCTCACCTCGTGTGAGGGATCCTCGGATCGACGGCATCAATGAACTCTCGGACAAAGTAACACGTTGTTATTGCGACTCTTTTCATTTGAAACGCGATATACTGCTTTGACTACTGCGTCTTTTGGCAATCTTTTGGCCTTGGGATTTGCTTGGGATCGGTCTTGTCACGGACGTTGCTGCCAGCAGGCTGCTGCGAATCCCGTTCTACTATTGTTCGAACGGCATTCGGTCCCAGCAATCCAGAGTCGCCGAGTCGTAGTTTCATGATTCTCCCCATCAGTACTCATCAGTGCTGTAGCTTGCTGCTACCAACGTGCCTGCAGACGCAGACCGTGAGTTTCTCACGAACGGCTTTACATATTTCTTACTATCCCTCGAGGCTTTACTCGTCGCTGTGACCAAGTATACACTTGTTCACTTTCATGCAGGCCTCATTTATCATTTATCATTCGGCGTTCCACTTCCAGGCTACCCAATGCTGATGAGCTGAGGTACCGTTCGGTCTCAGGCTCAATGAGTATGTGTACAATGAATGTCCTATCCAATGCAATCGCTTTACTCGCCGATTCATAGAAGATCCCCACTGTAGACATCAGGCCTGAAGTAGCGCGTTGAAATGCGCTGCATGTATCACGTGATCGAGACAGCCTCGCTTGACAAATGATGCCATCAGTCTCTGTTAGGCTCAGGCTTTGAACCAGCCAACCTTACACCGTCTTACAGTTGCGTCGACTATTTGGTTAGCATACTTTTGAAATGCCGGACACAGCACTGCACAACATTCCCGCGGGCATCAGATATAGTACTGACAGCTCTGTAGGCGATAATTTGGGGGTAAAGAGCCCACACAAACAAAATAATCTCAGCAACGGATGCAGGAACATAAACGATAACGACTACAGCAGCGCTCGTGCGATGTAAGTATCTCGTTACACCGGTAATGGGTACCCGGTACACCAATCCCACGACGCCAGAAATTTGGGTCTCACGCCCAGATTCTGCTTGCCTTCCTAAGTAGTCCTTTTAAGCTTAGATGCCATCGGCTCCGGTATGCACGAACCCCGGACTATGCTACTCACAATCGCCCACAATTCTGCAGATTCAAACATCGTGTATGAATGAACGAGAGGTAAGGAAACACCCAAAAACAAAAATGGTATAATGTAGTCGGTCATTGAGTCGAATCCTAGGTAGTATGCCGAAACTGTCCCTACATCGCATCGTCCACTATGCCAGATACCAGTACGTAGCCAAGTCTCAGTGGAAGAGAGCGACGGCAGCAGCACCCGCGGCAAGGGCAAAGAAGGTCACAGCCTGGAGGGCCGACGCGCCATCGCCCTCACCTCCATCCTGGGACTCACCGCTCGTCGCGCTCGAGCCGGATCCGCTGCGGGTCGTGGTGGCAGAGCCAGAGCCTACAGCAATCGTTAGAACACGATGAACGGTGAAAGAATATGAAAGGACGTACTTCCACCCCTTGTCGAGGAAGAACCGCTGGAGCCGGACGCCGCGCTGCCAGTGGGCTGAGAGTCTCCAACAGAGAGACCAACGCCGTTGGTGATGGTGCTGTGAGTCTGGCAGTTCGACGACGAAGGCTTCATTTGGACCGAGGAAGGCGTGACGGTGGTGCCGACAGTGTAGGAGACGGGCGTGCCATCAGCGGTGTAGACACCAGTGTAGTATTGACGGAAAGTGCTGTAGCCGGTTGACGTGCCGTCGATGGCGGTAACATAGACACCAGGAGGGTCTACAAAGCAGTGAGCATGAATCGTGGCTGTGGCTGAGAGGGACAACGTACAGGCAACCTCAGCCTCGCACTCCTCGAATTTGCCGTCGAATTGGTAGTTTCCGGGCATGACAAACTCGCAGCCCATGACGTCCAGCTCGTGCTCACACATGAGGTCGGCACCCCAGGTGGAGTTCGCGTTCGTGCAGACACGCAGGCAGACTTGCTGGTATGAGATGAAGGACATCCATTCCTCGTAAGAGACGTCGGTGTTTCCGTCGACGACATTGGAGGTGACATTGCCACCAACGGGGTTACCGTCACCAGTGGGTCCGTGAGGGTCGAGTTCACCTCCATAGTCACCGTCTTGGATGTTGAGCTTCGTGAAGTCACCGTATGCCATAACTTGGACGTAGTAGTCTGTAGAGGCGGTCAGCTTGCGTTCTCTTCAGGAGCGAAGCCAGAAAGACGCACCAGTCTTGATGAACGAGACACCAGTGATGACACCGTCAGGGATGACACGCGCGTTGTTGCGCGGCTTCGTGCACCATGCAACGACGCTGTGCTCGACGTCTCCGATAGTCGATCCGGCATCCTTGGGTGCGAACAAGCACCAATCCTACGGAGAAAACCATGTGAGCAAGGAGAAAGCCCGAGAAGAACACGCGAAACACCTACCTCCCACGAGTTGATACTGGCAAGCCTGCTCTCAGACTCCTGGTTCACGTCGGTCCCCATCGTCGCCTTGGGCGGGTTCGTCACACCCATGGTGCCCGTCGCGATGACACCTTCTGTGACTTGCTGTGCGTGCACCGACGCGGCCAGGCCGACGAGGAAGATGGATAGGCTGAACATCGTGTGCTGTTGTCGAATTAAGAAAAAGGAAACAGAGGGTATGGTTTGGGGATCGGAGAACGAATGTGGGTGAGTCTTATAAAAGAGAAAGGGAGGAGGGGGAAGATGAGACGGTGGGAGGCAAAGACAGGCCGTAAAAGGCTGGGCTTTATGAACCCGGCCAAGGCTGAATTCATTTGATCGCTTGGCGCACTTGTGCCTCGTGTATACGGTACAAGCATTCGCCAGTTACGAGATAGAACATCTTGGGGATTCTCACGGGAGTTGGATTCCCCTGGTGGAAAGGGAGGAGGAGGAAAAGGAGGAGGTCGTCGTGAGCCACAAAGGGTAAGTGAACAGTGGTTACCATTGTTCTCAATCTGTCTGCCGAGCGGCTCGTCGGCTATTTTCGGCTTGGCAGTGTTCCATGTCCAACCAGGCCAAGCGAACCGCGCACGTCGTCGTCCAAGCTCCTCAACCTAGCCTTACTTGCTCTCAGCTTGCTCTCCAGCACCATTCTTACATAAAAATGCAATTTTGTATTTCACGGAGAATTCCCGAATCCCGTCCTTCGAACATACGCGACGGCATCCTGCGAGCCTAGGCTATTCATAAATGAACGGATAGTCTCCGCAAAATACGTGTGGGCAGAATTATCCAAGAGCGTGATGCTGCCTGTGCTGCGAGGTCTTGGATTTTGGCTTGGGTGAGATGCTGTTGTATGCGTATTCCTATGTTCTCCGGCGTGGATACCAATGTTCTGTGGGAAGGCGGTTGCGTAGGTCGACTGAGCGAGGAAAAGGAAAGTTGTGAGGAATAGAGCGTGGCATAGTACAGGCACAAGAGATGGTCATTGGTGATATAGGTAGGCCCAGTAGGAGGGTATATAGAATGCTCTCACGCAAACCCAGATGGGATATCCATAAAGCTCATCGTCGACTTCATAGAACGATTCGTGCTGTAACGATAGCTAGATATTTAACGTACTCGCCATGGGTCTTGTTTGTCCTCAATGAGCATATCTAATTGTCAATAGGAAATGAATCAGCCCAGTATTTGAGAGTGTCAACTGGGCACAGAGGATTTCTCCTGGCGAGTTCACTGACTCATGGAGGTCGTATCTCAAGCTCAAGTCTGGGTTGATCAAGGTTTACTGATGCGCCATCAATGCGCGATCGACCTTCTTTAACCTGCTTCCCCCACCTGGTGTCATAGTCTTGACAATGAGTGGACGATCCTTGAGCATAACTGAAACCTTCAACGTTTGAACCTCCGAAGTAGATGCCCAAGGACGACCAGTGAACCACATTCTCAGCCCCCTTCAATGTTCAGCTTCCTGCTACTAGTGACGGAGATTCCTGTACGCCCTGAGCTCACTTCGGTCAACTTACAGCCATCATCCTACCTTTCTCTTCCGCCCGCTACCCTAGTCCTTCCACTTCGTCGGCCGGGCGGAAGAACGTCAGACAAGGTGACGCGATCGCCCTGCCAGCATATTTAAACCCGCGACAGGTTACAGCGCGTACACACACTCTCTTCCTCGTTCCCCACACTCTGCCAATCCGTTCTTTTCTCCACAACGCGTCCAATGACGCTAATCACTCTTTTGTTTCTCCCACTCCTTGGTGTTTCTGCAACATGGTACCATGCTACTGAAGCTTGGGTCGGACCCAACCTCTTGCCCAATTTCGAGTTCGACGCGATCCCCGACCCGACACATGGGCGTGTGTAAGTCTCTTCGTGAATACCCATGGCACGGGATGCAGTCAATCCGAACGCTCTGTTTGTGCGACTTGGAAAGCTGTAGTACTAATAGACCTTAGATTATATGTCAACGAAACGGTTGCTTTTGCGGAGGACCTCGTGCAAGTATTCCCCGACAGTGTCATCATTGCTGCAGACCATACAACTACCCTCACGGCTGACGGTCCTGGCCGCAAATCTATCCGCCTGCGGTCGAAGGTCCAGTACACAGACGGAGTTACAGTGTGAGTCTTGGACCATTCAGTTGTATGTGCATCCGTTGCTCATCCGCATCCCTGCAGATTCGATATCAGGCATATGCCCGAAGGCTGCGGGTATGTCTGCTCTCACCGCGGCAAGACGAAGATGTGAAGTTGACGCGACTGCAGGACATGGCCCGCCGTATGGTCGTTTGGCGATGACTGGCCAAACGGCGGGGAGATTGACATCGTCGAAGGAGATAACGACCGACCCTACAACAAAGCTACATTGCATACCGCCAAAGGTGCGCTTGGCCTGGTTTGTCTGGAGATGAGTGCCGAGCGCTGAATGCGTATATGTCATTGTCAGGCTGCTCGATGCCTCCACTCCGTCTGCAAACAGGGTACGCCTCATTTTCTTCATACGTCCACGCATCCATGCATCCTCGTCACTACTCACGCTTACGACAGTACCATCGACCAAGCCGACTGCGACGCCAGCGTCAACTACAATCACGGTTGCAGCGTCATCGACAGACATCCTCTCAGCTTCGGGCCGCCGTTCAACGCGAATGGCGGTGGATGGTTCGCCATGGAGAAGACGGCCGAGTTCATCAAAGTATGGTTTTGGGCGAGAGATGATCTCTGGGTACCTGAAGACGTTAGGGAGGGTGAAGATGTCGTGAAGCCCGCTTTTTGGGTGCGTTCCAATGTCGCCGATTGAAGTTCGGGGTGTGGACTCACATACGTGCGATAGGGTATCCCGATGGCACATTTCCCGAACACACAGTGTGACATGGACAAGTTCTTTGGACCACAGAACATTATCATCAACTGTGCGTTGATCCTTTCCTCTCATTCAAGTTACTAAGACACAGATATGTAGTGACATTTTGTGGCGACCTTGCTGGCAACACCTACGCGAACACGACGTGTCCTTCGACTTGCGTTGGTGAGCTGTTCGCGTGATTTGTGCTCAGCACAAAATCTTACTGTTCAAAAGACTACGTGGATAACAATCCTGAAGCTTTCAAAAACGCGTTCTTCGATCTTGCCTCAATCAGGCGCTACGAGACAGATGCGTTTGGGACTTATTAACTTCCTTGGAATTTGTGGTTTAGATTGTGGATAGTCGGCGTTTTACTGTTATGTCATATTTGGCCATCGATGTTTCTCTCAGTAACCTGATATACATCACTGTTGCCTGCAACCACCATGTACCCCCTCCCACGCCCCCAAAGTTCGACCTCGGACCCTCCTCCGACGGAAGAATATCCTCTAGATGTTGCACTTATACATGCTACGAAGTCCGGTGACATTAATGCCGTTCGCACCCTCCTGGAAGAGGGCGCAGACCCGGATGCGCGCGATTGCGATGAGCCCCATACAGGTCTTTACCTTGCAGCCAAAAAAGGAGACGTAGATTCAGCACGACTCTTCATCGAACACGGTGCCACTCTCGATTTTGTCTACAGCCACATCGTGTGGAGGAGCGACACTCTCTTGAGCAATATGACCGCCGATTTCGCCACTGCACTTCATGCAGCGATTCGTACCGGAAATGCAGAGATGGTCTCTCTATTGCTGTCGCATGGCGCAAATCCAGAGGCGCGGCGACCTGGAGAGGGTACTGCTCTATACCACGCCGTACACGGTGGATCCATCGACTTAGTTCGTCTCCTTCTGGATTGGGATGCCGACCAGCTTGTACGGCCAGAGGACGACTTGACTGCGCTGCATGTCGCAGCGATGACTGTCACCGAACGTAGTGGAGATATTACACGCCTGCTGATTGACCGGGGCGCCATGGTCGATGTGTACAACGATGTGGGTATCCCACCCCTTCGATTTGCGGCAACGGTAGGAAACATCGAGTCAGTACGCGTTATCCTCGACGCTGGGGTCTCAGACTTGAGTTCTTCAATGCATATTGCGGCTACCAATGGACACACAGAGATCGTGCGGATGCTCTTAGGTGACAGTCGTACCTCCGTGAACGACACAGACCGCGATGGACTCACTGCGCTTCAATGTGCGGTGGACCAGTGGCATCTGCAGTGCGTAGAGATACTGCTGCAGCATAATGCCGACGTGAACCGTGCATATCCTGATGGATCTACACCTTTGCATCGTGCTGCCGGGTCAGGACGACCAGAACTAGTATCCCTACTCTTAGCTCATGGCGCCGACGTAGGAATGATAGGGGCCACAGGCTCTGCCCTACATCACGCAATGAAGGGCCTTGCAATGTATAAGGATGGCCTGAATACAATCATCGACGTGATCTATATCCTGGTTGACCATGGCATCGATGTGCTCGCCCAGGATGAAGACGGATGTACAGCAATGCAAATTGCTCGAAGGAGAGACTATGGTGGACATTTACTGCTGGAAGCTCTCCACGGACGTATAGGGAGTCTAGAGCCCGAACCTTACCTTCCACCACTCTTCACTCGCGCCAATGCATTTGCCACGACCATCCTGAGGCAAAACTTTGAGAATCGGCCGAAGGTGGGGCAATCTGAACTCTTCCTGCACGTCTCTGAGCCCTAATAGGCGACATACTTCAATCTGACTGTGGCTGAGGCGGAGGATATTGACCACATTCTCGGTGGCAAGGGACCCCCAAGTTATATCTCGCAAACTGTCGGGCAAAGGTCGGTTCATAGCCTCGAAGCTGTCCACTACTCACAATGCCCCACTGAAGATACTCAAACACGCTAAAGCGCGCACGGAATGAGGAGAGATTGCGATATGTAAAAGGAAGCGCAAGATACGGATACCTCAAGCTACTGCTCTACGAGTACCGCACAGCGGCACCATTTGACCTCGAAGAGGCTATGACAGCGTTCCGAACGACTATGGCCTCAGTATACGACCCACTGGACCGTTTCCACGCAGCACGTCTGTACGCCGACCTTTGCCTCCAATTCCGCGACGCCGCTTCAGCCCTCAAACCATTCCGCCTGGTTATGAGCCTCCTACAGCGCATCGTCGACCCTGGCTTGAGCATCACCATACGCACAGATGACCATGAATACGTCCGTGACACGGTCTCTGCTGCTGTGGCAGCCGCAGCGCAGAGCGGGGACGCAGTTCTGGCGCTCGAGTGGTTCGAGTTGGGACGGTGCATGATATGGGGACACATATCGAGGATGAGGCCCCCGATGGAAAAGCTGCGCCGTCTTGCGCCTCGTATCGCAGATGATATATCGAAAGTCGGAGGGGAGATTCTGTCATCGGAGGAAGTCATCGAGGGTGACACCCAAAATCCTGGACGTGAAGGCGCTCTTGTGCGGCACCATCTCCTCGCGGACAAGTACAGCGAGCTCATTTCGCAAGCGCGCTTGATCCCGGGACTCGAAGGATTCCTCGCGCCGAAGTCATTTGACGAGTTGAAGGCGGCTGCCTCACGGAGTCATATCGTTGCTCTGAATGTTGCATGGTGGAGGCATGACGCTCTTGTCATCCGCCGAGGAAGCTCGAAGGTGTCTTGCGTGCCCCTTCCGCTCGTGAGCCACCAGAGACTTCAGAATATGGTGGAAACACTTTGTCAATCATTGAACCAGGCTGGTGTACGAAAGCGTTCAGCTTTTATCTCGTCGTGGGGTGCGATGGATGACCTGGAAGACCTATCGAGTGATATCCGACAGGTGCTGCAGGAGACTTGGTACGGGGTCGTTAAACCAGTGCTGGATTTCCTGGGATGCACCGGGGATGACGGGACGCTCCCGTGTGTGACATGGTGCACATCAGACCTGCTTGCATCCCTTCCTCTACACGCAGCAGGGCCGTACAGCACCACACATCCCCCCGCACCAGGCGCCTTGGACTTGGCTATCCACTCCTACATCCCGTCTCTGACATCGATTGTTGACCAGGCGCGACATTCCGAAAGAACCAAGGCCGGAGAGGGTAGTCTAAACGTGCTGGCAATATCACAACCAGAAACACCCGGGCTACCTCCACTGCCGAGTACGACGACAGAGATCCTGACGTTGCAGCGTGTGGTTGGTCCAGAGAGGGTAACGTGGATGGAGGGCATGGATGCGCCGATGAATGCCGTCATGTCCAGCCTGGAGACGCACGATTGGGTACATTTTGCTTGCCATGCCACTCAAGACACAGAGAACCCACTCCAGAGCTCGTTCTGTCTGTACAACGGCGCCCTTTCACTGCGTGCTATCATGCGGTTGCGGCACAAAGCAGACGGGATGTCCCTGGCTGTGCTCTCGGCGTGTGAGACGGCGATGGGGGATAGCGAAACGCCGGAGGAAGGATTCCATCTTGCTGCCGGGATGCTGATGGCGGGCTTCCAGAATGTGGTTGGGACGCTCTGGTCTATTAACGACGATGATGGGCCTGTTATTGCGGAAGAGTTTTATCGCCATCTTGTGCATGAGTCTGGAGGGGATAGTGGGGAGGCCGCTAGAGCGCTTCATAGTGCTGTACAAACCCTGAGAGACGAAGTTGGCGAGGATAATTTCTTGAGGTGGATACCCTTTGTGCACATTGGGGTATAAGACTTGTCACATAGTCGGTTGAGCGAATGACGTATAGACACGGAAGAATCGAGTGGGAAGAAAGCCAGAAGTAGGTCTGCAGCATTAGGGCCAGTGAAGAGGTCATGATAGTGTCCGCCCAAGCGACGCGATCGTGCTGATCCGTTTCGGCTGCGGCCGAGAAGCCTCCATCCAGTAGTATACTGTTACTGTATGACCATAGGCCTCGCTGCTCGCAGCGACGACGCCGATGACGACGCAGCAGGCCTACGCGATTTTGCGCAGTGAGTGCGATGCAATTCTGCGAGTGTCCAAGTGCATGCCCTCAGGATATTTGCAAATAATAATGCGTGCATCTCTATCGAGGTCAGGGAAAACCAAGGGAAAACTGGTACATGCTTGACAGCAATCTGCCCTCCGACTCTCACTCAAATCATGCTGCAAATCATGCTGCAGAGAAAATAGACAGCGAACCAGCTTCCTTTTGGCCCGAGATGGCCATGGTGGGCAGGAAGTGTGCAAACTGGAATCACGGATACACTTTATTTCAGCCCTTTCCCGGTCTCTGCGCCTATCGACAGCGTTGTCTTGAGAATTTACGATAGAATGTGGGAGAAACTAGGTAGTAGAGATCGGCGATTAAGAGAACAAAGGAAGCGCCCGATTAGGAATAAGGACGACTAGCCCGACCTCGAGTTGACAGGCGCAGCATAAGTAAGCCAGTCATTGAAATAATGCAGCGTCATCACTGCTGGGTAGTATTGGCTCTCCTGGCTCTTATGTGCATCATCCAAGCATCGAGGGGCTGCTCGCCGCTGCCGCCCCAGATTAAGTCTTGAATACAGCGGTGTTTGCTAGCATTCTGCTACTGAGTCATTCAGGTTGAACGGCTGACCATTGACGGTAGAGGCATGCATTGAATCGTCGAGCTTCAGGTTGGGACGATGGGATCCGGAGTTCAATGGTTTTTTCTGGGGGTCCGCGCCGTTGCCAAAAGAGCCGAAGGCGGGAACCTGACACACTGACAGTCAAAGCGACAGAGGGCACGCAATTAGGCTGGTTCGTCTGCCTTGTTTATGGGACACCAGCATTTTACATAATCCGACTTATGCCCGTTTGGGATGAATAAAGCGAGAAATGGTAACTGTGGCGCAAAGATCGGCTGCCAGGTACGATTTCCTGCTGGCGGAAGCAATTCATCCTTCTTGACTTCCGACGGCCACCATCTTGGCCAGCACCGCCGCCGTCGACGACGACGAGGAATGCGCTGGCGACGAGCTCTGCTATAAACTTCAGTTCACGATATCCACGCTTTGACGAGTACGGGGGAAGGAGTCGTTGTCTTTGATCACCCTTCTTTCTTTGCAATACACTACAACCAATGGGCAATTGTGTCTCCCAGGTTGACCAAGAGGCCCTGGCGCGCTCAAGTCTCATTGACAAGCAAATTGAAGACGACAGCAGGAAATTCAAGAAGGAATGCAAGATTCTCTTACTCGGTGCGTGCTCCGCGCGGCATCAAAGGAACCCTTTGTTGACCCCTTGCGTTAGGCTCTGGCGAGTCGGGAAAGTCAACGATTGTGAAGCAGATGAAGATTATACACCAAGGAGGCTACGCAGACAACGAACGCGCGACGTTTCGTGCCACGGTGCACAAGAATGTGCTCGAGTCCGCGCAGGCTATTGTGAAAGCGATGCGGAAAATTGGGGTCGACTGTGTCAACTATTCGAACAGAGTGCGTGCTCATCTATTTGTACTGATCCCTACTGACATTCGGCCAGGTACTTGCAGAGCAAATTCTCGACTACTCCCTCGACGACACGGCCCTTGTGCTCAGCCCCGAGATTGCAGAAGCCATCCATCAACTTTGGCAAGACCCTATAGTACCTACCTTGCTGGACGAGCACTCGTCCGAGTTTTACCTGATGGACTCAGCGGCATAGTGTGTGCCCCGGCTCCCTTCGTTCCCTTCTTTTCTCATCTTTGATCAGCTTCTTCACCGAGGTATTACGAATAGGCGCGCCAGAATATGTCCCGAGCGAGGTAGATATCCTTCGCGCGCGCGCCAAAACGACAGGGATTACCGAGACACGGTTCACCATGGGCCAGCTCCAGTACGCCCTTTCGCTGTGAATGACAGGTACCCCAGTCTCACCATGCACAGGATCCATATGTTCGACGTCGGTGGACAACGCTCAGAACGACGGAAATGGATTCACTGCTTTGAGAGCGTGACAAGCATCATCTTCTGCACTGCCCTCAGCGAGTACGACCAGGTATTGCTCGAAGAGTCGAACCAGGTCAGAATAATCCTCCGTCGGCCCGAGCCGCACGCGCTAACAAACTTGACAGAACCGCATGGCAGAGTCCCTCTTGCTTTTTGAAAGTGTCATCAATTCGCGATGGTTCCTACGAACGTCTATCATCCTTTTCCTCAACAAGATCGATGTGTTTAAGACCAAGGTGCCAAAGGTTCCCCTCGACAGATACTTTCCAGAATACACTGGAGGCAATGATATCAACAAGGCTGCTAAATACATCCTCTGGCGCTTTATGCAGGCCAATCGCGCGCGGCTGAGCGTCTACCCCCAGTACGTCCGCGCATGCTGCCATCGCATCTGCTAGCTGACTGGACTCCAGTCTCACGCAAGCAACCGATACGACGAATGTCCGCCTGGTCTTTGCTGCGGTGAAGGAGACTATTCTCCAGAACGCGCTCAAAGACTCGGGCATACTATAGTTGTTGATGAAATCTCCGTGCTTCATGCCACTGCGCCTCAGTGTATATAACTTGCTATCTGATTCCGAACTGCACACGCTATCTATTTACCACCACCACCACCACCACCACCGCCGCCAACCTCACGTTGTCGCAGGACGAGGACCTTGTTTGTGTTCACTTAAATACCTCTCCTTCCACTCTATCTTTTTGTATTAACATGTACCTACGGGTTTTTTCAAGGAGATATATATTCACATTTTGTGTAGATGGGACTCGGTGTGAAGCGTAGTGGCGCGGTCCATTTTGAATTTCATTCGGGGTTTTGACAGGCAGCTGCGGTAAGGAACTACATATCAAAGAGTTGTCTTATTGGGTGTCTGAACGAAAGGCCGATGATAGTGCGTGTTATATGAAAGAAGCATGGCCCCGAGAGGATACGGTGATATTATCCTGCGAATTGAAGTCCACATGGGCTGAACGTGGGCAGCAGGAAGTCCAGCCTGGGTATGGGCTCGTTCTAACGCGATGCTCACATTGATTTTAGGTGAATGAGTATGTTTGCGCTCAGACACGCCCAAATATTTCTTTCGTGACACCAGAGTAGGTTTAGCAGCACTCGAACGATTTCTGCACCTGAAGTCGTACGAGATGCATACGCTTATATACCAGCCACTTGGCACTAGAATGCCTTCAGTGCTGCAGATTGACAACCACCACAATCGCAGAGATACCATGGGCACACCAGCAGGGACAGACCTCAACCCCCGTACGACAAAATACGAGTTCTATGGTCCACCAGGCGCGCTTTTTGTCACCGTCGCCACACCATTCTTCACATACCTGTTGTACTTCAGTTGCTCAGAGGAAACAGGCGGATGTCCTCCAGAGGTTGACCTTGAACACGTTCTTGGGGCGCTCAAAGATCCCCACTTCTACCTCAACCTGTGGGACGCAGAGGCGGCGAAGTGGTACTTTGCGTGGTTCGCGTTCTGCGTAGCGGCTTGGGCTATCCTCCCCGCGCGCGTAGTAGAGGGAACGCTGATGCGGGATGGATTGAAGAAGAAATACAAGACCAATGGTGTGTCGCCTGCTTTATCTCGTGAAGGGGTATTTACCTTCCAGCAGCTTTCTCGACGTGCATACTGGCATTTTGCATCGTGGCCGGGATTATCTACCAGCAAGGGCCAGAAGGGTTCACAATACTTTACAGAAAGTTATTGGGGTTCATGACAGCGGCGTTGGCTGTGTCGACTGTTCAAGCGGTTCACGTCTATGCATCGTCGTTCCAACCAGGAAAGTTACTCACGTTGAACGGGAATACTGGAAATCCCATATACGACGTGCGTTTCCTCGTCTATCACGATTTGGTCCCACTCGTACTAAATCATGGCCTAAAGTTCTTCATTGGTCGCGAACTCAACCCCACCATCGGTTCTCTGGACCTCAAGTACTTCAACGAGCTACGGCCCGGGCTTATCCTGTGGGCTCTCATCTGCATCAGCACTCTGTGTGAGCAGGCGACGCGTCGCGGTGGATGGGCGAATGTCACAGATTCTATGTGGCTTACCGCCTTCTTCCAAATATTCTACGTCGTTGATTCCATGTATAATGAGGTGCGCAAGTCTTCCCAGCAGTTGACTCTCAACCTCATGCACCATACGCGTAACAGGCTGCTATCTTCACAATCATGGACATAACCACGGATGGGTTCGGATTCATGCTGTCGTTCGGGGACCTTGTTTGGGTCCCGTTCACCTACTCATTACAAGCGCGATACCTCGTCTTCGAGCAGGTAGAGCTCGGATTGGTTTACACTGCTCTCATCCTGGGCCTGAACAGTCTTGGCTACCTCATTTTTCGACAAGCCAACAGCGAGAAGAACGATTTTCGCAATGGCAAGAATCCGAGGAGTGCGTCTGCTTTTCGCCTGTGACCGCTCCCTTGGCTCACCCATCTCTAGATCTAGCTTATTTGACGACAAAGCGCGGCTCGAAGCTGCTCACGTCTGGCTGGTGGGGACGCTCGCGCCATCCAAATTACTTTGGTGACCTTCTTATGGCGCTGGCCTGGTCACTTCCCACGGGTTTCGAAACGCCTATAACCTACTTCTATGTTATATTTTTCACGTTCTTCTTGATTTATCGCCAAGAAAGAGACGATGCTGCATGTGCTGAAAAGTAAGTCTATTTCTCAGGCTGTTCCATGTCATGTCAAGAGCAGCGGCTGATGCTGAGTTCAGGTATGGCGACGACTGGGAAACGTACAAGCAGATTGTTCCCTATAGGATTGTACCGTATGTGTACTGAAATTCGAATGTAACAATGGTTTCCGGGACAGGGGTTAGCGACGCCCTCCCTCTCCTTGTAGTTATTGTTCAACGTTTGATTCAGATGCAATTGGATACTTCTACATAGCAAGAGTGTATATGAAGATGTGTTGTGAAATGCGAGATATCGAGCGCCTTGCTCCTGGACACCATAGTATTGCAGCGGTGGGCCATATTGACTTATTCGCGATGAACCGTTTCACAACAATGCTAAATATTACCCTTGAGAACTAGGTCAATCTGTGCAGGCATCTCTCAGAGTCTTCAGCCGTCATATATCATTTTCCAATTTCCAGGATATGCACATGGCTGTATTACAATAAATACTTTCGACTTGGCGCTTGTCCAGCGGGACCAACACAGAGTCCAACGATCGCACACACGGGATTGATCTAAACATCACTCGAGAGTCGAGTTCGATTCACAATCTGTGCCGATCGCTGGCGTGGTGGCCTCCGTTCGTGGCATACCGTTGAGTCTGCGCAACCCTGGGTGTTTACTCACTGCACGGTTAGGAGAGGACAATTTGAAAAATAATTGCCGGCGGTCTACGGTCGAGGCCCCGACCGTCACTACATTACAAGCCTTGGGGTAATGCCATAGGGTAAATTAGTTCTTCTTTTGTATTTTCCACGTAGCAACCTGAGGTGAACTACGCAGAAAAAACTGAGGAAGCACACAAGCTGTCGACCTTATTTATTTTTCTCCACTATTTCGCTGCCGGGTATTAGAATTGATATAGCGCAAGCTAATCACTCTCAACGGGGGAATTTTTTAGGGATGTTCAAGAGGTCTGGAGGGGTAGAGGCCGGCAAGAAGATAAGTGAAAAAGCCTATTGCGTAGCCCTCAAAGAATTCCAGGATCTTGCCTGCGGTGTCTGTGCGCCGGCACATTGGTGACATATGCGATCAGCGCACGTGAAGAGTGACGGCGACCTGTCACCATTTGGGCGCGCGCTCTCTACCAGCGAACCACCACCACCACGAGAAACCCCGCTTCGGTTACTTTCCTTCCCGCGATTACCCAAATCATCCCTTTCATTATTCATCTTCCCTTTTTACTGTCATCTACATTGGACCAGCCAATTCCCGCCCATACCGTCAACATGTCACCCCACCCGCAGCCCCAGCCATTGCCCGCTTCACCTCGCTATGCGGACAGCGAACGGGGCACATCCTTAGACTCTCTCGCCCCACCATCCTCGTTCCCCGCCGCGCTTTTCGAAACCAAGAGGCCTCTACTAACGCCGTCGGGGCCAAGCTCGGCGACCATCCAGGACAAGGCTAACCGAGCGATGCTGCTATCTGAACACGATCGGAACGCTCTTTGGCTTATCTTACTGGCATCATTTGGCGAGACCGACACAAAGGACCAGGTCCTGAACCGCATCGCAAACTCTGTTTTCAACCTGAAACTGGCCCCGGAAAGACTCGACCCCTCCGAACTTGCCGACTACCTGGAAAATCTCGAGCTCACGAACAACCTCAGTCACGGACGAGAGCCCAAGTCCGGGAGGCAAGAGCGTGTCGTTGGAGAGTGCTCTCAGCGGCTGGGACTCGTTACCAGCGGCCTGAACGGACAGCAACATCTCGTCGCCGATGACGCCGCGTCCAATGTACTTGCTGGAGTTATTCAGGCCCTTCTGGAACAGCTCGAGGAGACGATTGGGACAATGGAGTGCGCGACCAACACCTTGCAGGTCGGGGATAGGCCAATCCGGAGGAGCTCGCTGGCCAAGATGAGAATGGAGCTTGAGAGGGCAAAGGTCACGAAGGCGCAGCTGGAGGATGCGATCGCGAAGCTCAGAACGGAACTCAATTTTGACGCTCGGCGTCGGCTTCACGAGGTGGTAGAGGGCTGCGACCCATACGTCAAAATGTCCGTCGAGGAAGGGCGTCCCGAATACGCGCAAATGATTCACGAGGACCACGCCGTGACCGAGTCCGCGGTGTACCAAGATCTCCTCGAGAGATACAAGCATGTGTCCAAGAATTTGACCATTTTGACAAGACGGGAAAAATTGCGCGACGGAACAGGTGAGCACACAGTATGCTAGCCTACAAGACGATGCCTGACTCTTTCTCAGTCCCAGAAAAAGTTCCAGAAGACTCAGAAAGCTCATTGGCTGGACCCTTGATGCCGACGGCGGCCAGCACATCTCTCTCTCAGAACCATCGTGAGAACTCTTTACTTTCGTATCAGTGAACTTCAACTGATGGCTCACATCTGTAGCTGCTCCTACGAAATTGAAGGACCTCAAGCGAAGTACTGGTGGCCAGGGAGACGGTCTTGGGCCACAGCTTCGGAGCGCGCCGCCGAACAAAAAGTTCAAACGCAGCGCGCCTAAGCTTAAACACGTCTGATGAATTGACTGGCCTATGACAACGCTCAGATGGACCAGATGTAAACTATACCCACCACTATACTATCCTTGTATCGCTTCGTTATCTCCATGTTGTATCCTAGTACACTTTCTACTGTATCAGCCGTACGCGGTCTATTCAAAGTTGTCAGCGCCGTCCGCCTCGGCGGATCGTTCCATGAGGCAGATGATCGATGAACATTCACGATGTGGGTATTGTCATACGGTGGTCGGTTTTTCAACTGGCAGCCATGGTAATGGTGGTGGTGAGAGTCTGAGAGCTTGAGAGGTACAGTTAATAACGTCTCCCTGAAAGATAGCAGCAGCTTCACGGGTTCTCCGCCCAGCAACGGGCGCACGACCTGCAACGCCAGTCCAGTTTATAGCTCTATCGACGGAAACCGATGAAGAACTTATTTGGCCGTTAGCAACAGGGAACTTTGCGTGCGCCATCCATCCGCTGGCGCGCACTACTCGCCGGCCCATGTTCAGGATCAAGCGAATATTCATTTATGTGAGAGTGGTTTATGCTCTGTCTCGCCGCCGCACTAGTATCGGAACGCCAGCGAAATATCATTGCCCTCTTCAAGGCACAACTTCCGCATCATCATATGAAAGTTCAGAACAAGGCAGCAAAACATTTGGTGTATTGTATAGTTTTCCGCGACCTTGCTCAACGATATTGGTATCAACGGTGGCGTTGGGACGAGCTTTGGGCGAATTCAGCGATGTCAACGCACTCCACATCTGTCACGAGGATGAAATGACTATCCACCGTGTGGACATACAGACCTTTTCATATTTCCGTGAACAAGCGGGAATTTTTATTTTGATCGGGTGGCGCCGGCCCGCTGCCTCGCGCCCAATATGGCTTGACGATCATTATCTTGCCATCGCGCGCTCATCGACGCTCACGCGCTCACGCTCTGCACAATGCCCGCCGCATACTCCGCTGATCTGAAAAGGCTTATATATGACTGGTATGTAGAAGATATGACAATGACTTATCGTAAGGCTGCTGCTCGTGCTAAAGTGTCGATTGGGCTGGTGGCAAAGATTATGAAGAACATGGATGAATTTGGCGTTGTGGTCAATCCGAACAAGCGGAGGACCGGGAGAGCATTGGATTACGACGAGGGGGACCTGGCTTACCTGACTGAATGGCTTCAGTGCCATCCCACTGCTTATCTTGACGAAGCTCGTGAAGCACTCTGCGAAGCACGAGAGGTTGAGCTTTCCCTCTCCACCATATTCCGCATGATGACAGCCCGGGATTTCACACGAAAAGTTGTCT